>CATIWR010046590.1:0-16293 GCA_949677035.1 Omphalea diandra | reverse complement strand
TATCTCATACTGGTTAACTAACTCATTAAGGTCCCAGCCTCAGCCTTATCAGATACAAAGTATCTATCTCCTATAGCAGCAAGAAAGCTTTGGCAGTAACATCAGTGGGCAAACTACTCCTAAGGTATTCAGGAATAGTTTTCCTCATACCCATAAGACTGAGATGATTTAATCTCTTCATTTGGCATGTAGTTCTTTTTCTTCAATATTACTCTCACGGGTGGGTTTAGCAGGCTCATCTTCATAAAGGGCACAATCAATCTCACCCATTCCCAAGACAAATATAATGTCGTCTTTCCACCTCTTAAAGTTTGTGCTCGTTAGGAGTTCAACAATTGTAGTACTATTATTGAGACTAAAAGATATTGTTTGAGCAAAACAAAAGCATGTATTAGAATTGAACTATATACTAAAAAAAAAATTATAATTTACACAATCTAGAAAATTTTGGCATCACTACATATTTCCCTTTAGGCAGAACATGCACATGTAATAAAATTTTTAGTTATGAAGCACACAGTTGAGATCACACTAGTTTTGAGAAAAATATCCCTTTTGGGCAGACATACTCTCTAGACTAATGCACCTCTAAGCACAAATAACTTCATCTCAACAAGCACTCCCAAAATCAATGCATCTAATAACCCCTTTTGGGCAAGTTATTATATACATTGATTTAGAATTATCTCTTCGCAAAAATTAAAAATAACTCTACGAATTTCAATGGATGTCCCACTGTGGTGGTAACTCCCACATCAACCCATAAAATTATTTTTAATTAGAGATTTATAATAGCCCAATTAAAATACATACTAAACACGCATATATATTTCAAAAAAAAAAATAAAATACACAAGGTATCAAATATAAGATACTTTAATTTTAAGCAGATGATTATTTTCTCATATATGTGCAAAACAAATATATATTATCCATTTATTTAATTTTATCATAAGGTCAATGTTACTAGATAATAAACAGACAATCAATTATATGTATAAACCACCTAATTATTACTATATATATATATATATATATATATATATATATATATTAATAATTATTAAATAAAATTAAAACATATGATGTACATGAATATAAGCATACCTATCTAAATATTTGCTTGTATAAGATGTTAACAAGTAATTAGCTTAGTTCAATCAGCCAAGATCAGGTTTATTGTGCCTCACGGACCCGCAGCACGCATCCCTCTTCCTCCTTTTTTTTTTTATCACAAAATCGTGGTCTTCGTTGGCATGGACACAACACCGATCTGTTTGCGCAATTTCAATCACCATCAACAAAGAATAAATAATCATAATAACTCTACCATAATTCCCACGACATCAAGAATACATTAACAAGACCACCAAAAATTCTAATCGACAAAGTTAAATTACATGCGAGAGGGCAAAGCAATCAATAACGGAGACAATCACGAAACTTACAAGGGCAAAGCACAACATATCAGTTCTTGAATATTATGAACATAAAACAAAACCACAAAAAAGGGAAAAAAACATTCAATCTTCATCGGTCTTTGCGAGCCGATTTGCGAGCAAAGTCAAAACAAAATAAAAGGGACAAAATCGGTGCATACCAGTTGGCATTCAAAGCCGAGGATGGGAGAGCGTCGTGGTTCGCGCAGTTGGGTTTTGGGACCAAAAATTTTCTTTTTTAAGTTTGTTGCAAAGGGAGAGGAAAGAAAGAGGGAAAAAAAATTTTCCAGAATTTTTTTTTCGCTAACATCGATCGAACCCGCTACCTATTATAGGTTGCTTACCTTACAAACCGTCTGAACTAACGGAAGAGTTTGTGAGGGTAGAGGCAAATTCAATATATCAAAGGGGCAATCAGCCATGGTGGGATGCCCTAGCTCTGGCCAAAATTTTTTTTTTTGTTAACAATACAAAATATTTAAGGTTCTAAATCATGTACAATCTAAGCTCTGATACCACATGTAATAATTTTTGGATATAGTACATAAATTCAAAACACCAATTTAACAGTTAAGCGGAAACAAATTGCGTACCTATTTGTGCGTTGGATCCCAAATTGTTATGCACCATAATTGCGATTACTGAAAATTGAACACTGGAATAATAGGTCAGAAAGGTTGAAAAAGAGAGATAAGTCTTCCTCTCTTTGACTTTCTCATAAGACGGTTACAATAGGTGTAATAAGTAGGTTTAGGGTTATGAAGGCAGGATAGAGGACTTAGCCTATTTATAATAGATTTTAACAAGCTTACTCATCACAAGTTCATGTTAAAATAGGCCTACACTGATCGTTTTCCATATCGGCCCACTAAAGGTGTCACGAGCCCATAACTTAATTGATCACTATTTCAATTAGGCTTACCCACTAATCAATAAACCATATTATTTTGTTTGTTTTATAAATAATTAAAACAAACTTATAATTAATATTAGCCCATACAAAAAATTCTAACATTTGCAAGTTAGGTGACCCCAATGCGGTCCCATTTGTCAACAACTAGCCTCATGGAACCCTTAAACATGTCAATCTTTGCATTCTGAATAATTACAGTGATTGGTCCCTGGCTTCATCAAGTCAACTGGAGCACATAAAGCCATCCTTACCATTATTATGAAGCGCTAATAGCAACTCGTTATCACCAGTGACAATGGTGAAGCACTAATAGCCAACTATAACTGCTATATTACCAGACAGAAAAATGAAAGCAGTGCCACAACCTAGATCGCGCAACCAAAGCCTTTTATTGCCATTCAGAAACAGTATTAGTGAGACAAAAAATATATTGTCATAAATTACAAATTTGAAAAGCAAAATTTCAGAAAGACAAATGAAAGAAAGAAATCTTATGACCAAAACCAATATATCAGTAATAACTTGTATGTTGTGAACTAAACAGGAAGTGAAAAGAGATTAAGCAAATGAAATTCTGTCTCCCAACAGTTGATTTCCATGTGTTCCTTTCTATGCCTAACCTAAAACTCTATAGACAACGGAGGGGTACATAAGCACATGCAGTAAAGTTTGAAATACAACCATATCTTAACCATCAGACAGTGCCATGTATTAGTCTGTGCAGCTTAAAAACCTAGGAAATATATGAAAGCTTGCTACCATCGACATTTAAAAACCCAGTATAGTGCCTTATAGAGAAAATTGATATCAGCAGGATACAAAATCAAATCGTTTTGCCAATCAATCCATTGTTTAACATCTAACATGTTAACATCTGCATTGTGTTTTAATCCAACACAACTAAATTTTACAATCCAATAAAAAATCAACAATACAAAAACATATTATTTTAAAATTTTTCATTATAAAATTCATAATAAAATTATTAGTTTTTCATTATATTAAATCTTAAAATTAATCCGATAATTTTAAAAATTAATAAATAAAAATAATTATTTAATGTATAAAATTATTAACTATAATAATAAATTAAAATTAATATATATTAATTAATTTAACTATCTTTTCAATAAAATTGATGAATATTTAACAAATAAAAAATAAAAAAATTAATATTTATTTTCAAGTTTTTTAGCGACTAACCAAAATGAAGTAGATAGTTAGTGACTACAAAAATTTAATCGATATTCAGCGTCATTTACAATTTTAGACACACTTAGTTATTAAACAATATTGTAGCTATTTAGTAATTCAATATAATACTTGGCATAAAAATATTCTTTATAATATTTAAAAATATTATACATAAAATTATTTTGTAATAAAAATCAAATATTTTTTTAAAATAATGTTTATAAATATATTAAATTTAATTTGAAAAATATGTATTTCCATTTGCTATATATACCATTTTGAAGAGTTACTTGGAATAGACTAAAAAAATAATCAACATAATTCAAGTTTCTAAATCGATTCATATCAAGTTTTTTAATTCGAGTTAAGCTGAATTTTGACTATGTGCAGTTAAAGAGCAATTGATTAGAATTTTTCTAAAAGAATATTATTATTGTTTGCCTACAAAATGTGAAACAGAGGCTTAGATAGTCTTCACTACTTTGAAATCAAAGAATATGATAATTTTACCAAAAAGGCAAAATTATAAAACCACATTGAATTAAAGTCCTAATTAAAATAGAAAATAATAATAAAAAAAAAAACAGTGCTCAAAATGGAAATTCATACTAAAAGTTATAATGAAAATAAAAATGACTAAAAATAAAAAAGTGCATTTTCCAAAGTCTAAACAAGAAAATTTGGCCGAAAACTGATAGACAATGCCATCAAAGGTTGGACTATTTTCGCATAAACAATTCAAACTATTTCGAATATAGAAATTATGAAATTACAAAATTTTTTCATATTTTTTGACTTTGTCACTCTATTTTGCCCCAAATAATTTTATGACTTTTACATCATATTGACTCTAACAGAGGAATTATAAAATTTAAAAGTAAATTAAATTTAAATTTATTACAATTTAAAATAATTATGCATTTAAGCCACGTGGAGATAGTCCTTTTTTTTTTCTTATCCGTTATTTTTCAAAATTTATTAAATACAAGAGATGTTATTAAATTTTATGTATGTATATATATTTTATGTATATTATGCTGAAAGTTTCTACTTGGCAATTGCTATATGTGATAAATACCATAATTATGTAATTGCTATTTGTTATGATATTTTAATATTTGTGCCTAATTTGTTTTAGTACAAACGATTTTTCCGTTGTGAGTAATTAATTTAATTAGCTATAGCTTTTTCACTATGGCTAGAACATTATAGCTAAATGATGAGTACGACCATAATATTGAAATATCATAATAAATTTGATATATTTGCTACAAGTGATTAATTTGTGTGACTAACCAATTTATGAAAATTCTATATAGTTTCAAAGAGCTAACTTTTGTAGCTAATGGAATAAATTAGCTACGGTTTCTTTGTTGTGGCTAGAACATTAAGGCTAAATGATGAATATTACCACAATATTGAAATATCATAACAAATTTGAAATTTTTGCTATACATGATTAATTTTGTGACTAAGTACTTTACAAAAATTATATATAGTTACAAGGAGCTAACTTTTTGTAACTAATGTGACAAATTAACTGGGAATTTGTATGTCATAGTTAGAAAATCGTGGCTATATGTAATAATTATTGTATGTGGGTGCGACAGTGCTGAGGGAAAATGAAACTAGGAGCTAGGGGTGAGTATGATTCGGTCCAATTTGGGATTTGAGAATTTCTAGAACCGGATCAAAATTTTGAAGATCTTAAAAATCAAGAATTGGTACCACCCTGCATTTTCAGTCCAATTTGATTCGGTTCTTTATAAATTTGGAACAATTCAGTTTGGTTCTTTAGTTCTTTTGAGGTGATTAGATTTGGTTCAGTACCTGTTCAGGTATTCAGTTATTTTAATTTTTTAAAAATTAAAATTTATATTTTTTATCTTTATGAATCAAAACAAAATAAATTTTATATTTTTCACTTTTAATCATTCAAGAACTAAAATAAATAAATAATAATTTAACAAATTATAACTAATAACTTGCACATTAATTATTAAATTAAAATTATTTAATATTTATTACTAATTTATAATTAATAATTAATAAATAGTCTAATTATTAATAATATATACTAATTGAGTGAGTTAACTAGTAAAACTAATTATATATATATATATATATAAACTATGGGTTGGTTTGATTTTTTTTTTTGGTACGAAACATTTACAATACTGTTCAGTTTGGGTAATAAAAAATCTTTGATACTGTCCTATTAAAAAAATTGATATAGTTTGGTTCATATATTTTACTATTCACATCAGAAATTTTCAATTTTGATTTGGTTTAATTTGAGAATGTCCGAGTCTTGTGCTTACCCCTAGAAGGAGCAATGTGAGAATTTCAAGCTCTTCGCAAATGCAATGTCAAGGTCACTAACAGTAGAATAACGAAATAGTGAAGCTAGGGTTCATAGTAAAAAAAAAGGTTAAAAAAATGAAAATGAATAGTTTAGTTGGTGGTGATGTGGAATTACATGAGTGGGGTGTGTAAGTTGCTTATATGGAGTTTTGACAGCCAACTCATCAAATTATGCTCAAATTACTAATTTAAATCTATATCTGAACACAAAATTAATGCTTTGGCACTAAAAAGACAAAAAAAATTAAAGTATTAGTACCAAGTTGAAATATATGTCAAAGTTTTGGTAACGTTAAGGCTATTTATCCCTTAAAATTGACTTAGTTAACCTTAGGTTTGGTTTAAACAACCTTTAGTTTTTTATGACTTAACCTTTTAGATACAAGATTTTTAGAAGCTTAATTGAGAATTAAAGTTTCCTTTTGCTTGATTTGTTGATAAATCCTTGGCATTCGTTTCTATGTTACATACAAGTTTAGGATAAGTTACCTACATTTGTATCATATGCAATGCTTTTTTTTTTTTTAAGATTATTTGATAACTATTTTTTTAAAGTTATTAACAATTTAAATGTGTTTAATAATATTTTTTTATTAAGTACTTAATTTCAAAACATCACTTAAATTGATAAGTAAAAAAGTTTTACTTAATGGATTAAGTACTAGAAAAAATTTACTACTTTTGATATCTATTCATTATCATAACCATTTCCTATTAATAAGAATATAATTAATAAATTTTAAAATATTTAAATCAAATTATATGATTATTTATTGTAAAATGTATATTATCTTATTTTAAATTTATCTCTTAAATTTGATTTTTAGAATTGAATATTTATTTAATGATCATTCAACTCTTAAAATTATTTAATATTAAAATTATTCAGTTCTTAAATTTTCATTACTAAAATTGCTTAACATTTAATTTTCAATAAATAAGAAATAAAAACTATTAAACAAAACTATAAAATATGCAATAAAAAATAAAGCTAAAAATACTTTGATATATTATCTATTTTAGAAAAATTTGATAATGGTAAACAAATTGTTTGACATATAAATGATTATAATTTTCATATAAAACTACTTAAATAGAAATAACTATAAATAGAAATAATAATTATTATAAGAAACCACAAAATAAGTGTTGGCCCTTATGCACCAAGAATGGGTTAAATTTGTGGGAAATTTAAATTTTTGAATGAAGTGTAAGTGGTTTAGATTTTCAAAAATGAGTATGAGAAAAATGACCACAAGCAAATTTATTTTGGTTCAGGTATTAACCAAACCTACATTCACTTTTCGATTCTCTAATTAGGTATTTCACTTACACACAAGAGTATTGTACAGATTTACACTTTAACCTACAACAATGTGTTTTATCATGGTTCACACACAAGTTTTACAAGTGTTTTTTCAAGACTCAAACTCAAACCTTACAAGAATTTTCTTAATTAGGTTTAGTCTAAAATCAAAACCCAATGTTGATTAATGGCTCTCACATAATCTTTACAACTCAAGTACAAGAAATTAATGAGTTAAGAATTAAGAAATCAAATTGCAAGAGTTTGACCATAATTAAATGTTATCCTCTTGAATTCAAGTCATTTAGTGGAGTATTTATAAGTTCCAACTACTAAATAGCCGTTACAAATGAAACTATCTTCAAGTCTCCAAAGTTGGTGGTAAAATCCTACATTTGTTACTTATCAAATTGAAATTGTGGTTGCCACCATAAATTGGAGTTACAATCCATAATTTGCTCTAAATTTTGCTTAGTTGCAATCAAGAACTTCAAATGTGTTCAATGACTGGTGATATTTCCTAGTTTGGCATTGGTTCTTTAAGGAACTAGTTGTAGGAACCCTCTAACAGTTATCAAAATTCATTGTCGCGATTTTGGAGAGTTGGTTGCTACTCCTACAGTGAATCCAACTAGATTTTTGATGTTCCATGCTTTGGGTAACTTATGATCGCTACCAAGAAGCCACTATCATGAAATTTGAAGTTCAAACGGTTGTCTTGACATGTGGTTCTACTTCGTTGACTATTTAAAGTCCCTCTTTGATCATTTGAGGATAGCAGTCGTGACAAAAGTTGTGATTCTCACTACAAATTCCTCTATCAATTTTGATCCCAAATTTCCTTGAAATAGTTATTGCAAACCTCAAATCCCGATTGCGACTTAAAAGACAATTTTGACGCTTCAAATATTTTGCTTCGATTCAATTTGTAATGAGTTTCTAGCTTAATTTCTACATAGACAACACTTAAAAATGATATTAAAACCTTTCAATCTCTATTGTGAAGATCAAAAAAAGTTTTAACTTAGATTTGATCAACCTAGTCCAACTATAAGAAACTAAAAAATAAGAGTAAAAATATTTTTCATATATCATCTATTTTAAATTAAATATTATTTACTTAATCACATATAATAACATACTCCATCCGTTCCAAATTTTCAGTTCAGGTTTCCTTTTTCATCCATCCCAAAATATAGTCTACTTTTTTTCGATTATAGTTAATTTATTAATTATCCATTATGCTTCTACTTCAGACATTGTTATAAAAAATTTAAAACATCAAATATTTAATACACTTATTGAAAAATTAAACAAAATTAATTTTTGTTGGTAAACTTTAATAGATTATTATTGTTTGGCCTGTATTTTCAAAATGAATTTTTCCTAGTAAAAAATTCGAAATCTTGGTTTGCCAAATCATATATTTAGTTTATGTTAGCCAATTTTGTAATATTAATTATTTTTAATTTTACATTAAAGAATTAAAAATTATAAGAATATTTATTACTATTTATTTTAATGTGAATTTGAGGGTATATTTGAAACAATATATATAATCAACTACTTTAACCATATTACCTACATTTTCTTAATATGTGTATAAAAAAAAGGTGAATTGAAAATTTGGGACGGATAAAGTATTTTATTTTATTAATATTTTTAAATATATACTAAATTATTATCGCATAATGTACAAATTATCAATAAGTATTAATTTATTTACACATGGAACAAGCAGAGAAATTAAAAAATAATATATTGCAGTATGTGAATTTTACATATGTCCACCACTTGTGATTTATCTTTTGTTATTTCCAACTAATTTAAATTTTAAATTTTATAGAATTATTAAAATTTTATAAAGAAAAATATATGTATAAAATTAATTAGAACTGATAACTTTCAACATATTTCATTTATCTTAATTGATCAAATATATATTTAAAAGAGATTTGAGTTAGACATAATAGGATTTGTGTCATAGAAAAGTATTTATGTTATTCAAAAATTTACTTATAAATAATATAATATAACACAATTAATTATATTTAATTTATCAAAAACTATATAATTTAAATTATTAAAAATAATTTGCCTGAAAAAAATAATATAAAATTTTATAAATAAATAATTTAATTTAATAGGATAAAAGTAGATATTTCATAAAAAAAAAATCTTGATTATATTTAGCTTATATATGTTTCTATTATTCTTATATGTTATAAACAAAAATTATGCTTATCGTCTTCACATGAGAGCCAATCATATCTTAAAATATTTCAAAAGAAAGTTTCAATTCTAGACTAATATCATAGTTATTTTAAAATATTATTTATTAGTTAATTAAATTAGTTTTAACTAGGTTATTCTTTACATTAGCAAAATATTCTACATGTTAAAAATTATGTTAATTTATATATTTAAAAAGAGTTAACATTTAAGGTTAAGGTTAATGTGTTTAATAGGATTGACTAGAGTTAACTATTTTTATCCTATCACTACAAATTAACACCATATATTAAATATGATATGACACGAATTATTAGTCACAAAATTCATATATTAATATTTCAATTCAAGTTATTTTGTTTTGCTAATGAAAATCGGTAACTTGGTAATGTAATAGCTTTTAAATCTCACAAATATGCTTTAGTTATTTATTTTCAATTAAATTTCATTTTAGATAGTAAAAAGAAAAGCAAGAAAACTAATTTAAGATTATTAAGGTGTTTGTTGATGAATTTCTTTTCATCTTTTATCTTATTTAATTTTTCACATAATTAATAAGCTATGATTTGTGATGATTTTTAATCAAAAAATAAAATAAATAATCAACATTCATTTTGAGTAATTGATTTTCACTTTATTTTATTAGCAAAAGAGAGCCACCTTAAAGTTAAAAAAAAAAAAAAATCTCACTATAATCGCAAATTTATAAACACATACTATTATAAAATCAAACTCATATAACATTAACCAACTAAATAATAATTGTATTTTTATCTTTTTATCTATAATCAATATGAACAATCCAACTTTAATAGAATATTCATCAGGTTAAATGATGTTAACATAAGAATTGACTAGCTAATATTGAATTGGAATTAATCAATCTCAACTTTAGAATCTACCTTTATAAGAACCTTTTCAAAATCCCTCAACTAAGCTGCCTGACTCTTAAACTAAGATGCATTTACCACAAGCTTCAACAATATATGTTGAGCATCTCTCATAATAGCAAAAAATCTAAAAAGTTAGTTTTTATGTAAATCTCTAACAATCTAACCAATCTAATAATATCAAGATTTTCCTCATTAACATCATATTTGTCTAATTTTCTCCACTCTTATAAAGGTATTTCTAGTTAGATAAACATCTCTTTAATTGTAAAATTTTGTGATTAAAGAGTTTATGTCATGGCTCAATCTAGAGATGGTGATCATAACCCATAATAAGCTTAATTTGTACATATATCATGTGTCAAATAAAAGATCTTGTAGATAGCAAAAAAGCATGAACTATTAAAAATAGAAAGGGGGTTCCATTATTCACCCTAACTTGTCATCTCTAACATTCAACATATCATAAATAAAAAGAGACTTATCTCTAACATTGGAATCATGTTAACTCATACATAATTTTTCATTATCAAACCATTAACTACAAGAACTTACAATCAAGAGCCATAATGAATGACTCCATCATCACCTAACATAAATCCTTTATAGTGACCCTAAGGAACACCATTTATAATCTTACATAACTTTATATGTTTTATTAGTTCACCTTCATCCTATTTAACAATATAGGCCTAACGTGAACTTGATCTAAGAAAGATCTAAACATGACATCAAGTTACACTTTTGATCTACCAAATGATACATCTTACTAATTAATGGCATTCTTATAATAGATATGCAAGCTAAACTATTGAAAGGATTTATACTCTAAAAATCTATAATAATATTGGTTTTCTCAAGGTGATATTGTATGGTGCAATCATAATTTTTAACCAGAACATCTCCTTTACCTAATCTTAAGATTGTCTTAATAGAAAATGTACTTTAGGTTGAAATCTCATAGGTATCTAAATCTTTAAAGCAAAAATGTTACTCCTATTTCCAAATCATGAATAAGATAATTTTACTTATGCCTCTTTAACTAATAAGAAAAATAAGTAATTACCTAACCATGTTGTATAAAAAAACACCTAAGCCAACCTTCAAGGCATCATAAGAGACTACCTAACCCTTAGACTGCATAGAAGAGCCAAAACAAGTGTTAGTAAAATAAGGCTTAAGCTCTTTAAAACCCTACTCATAAGCCTTTAAACACTAAGTCTTAATGTTATTTTATGTTTTAATGTTATTTTATGTTAACATATGCAAAGGAGAACTAACATGAGAGAAATCCTTAGCAAACCATTTATAAAAACCATAGTAGATCTAGAATGCTTGTGAATGTCTAACATAGATATTTGCCTTAGCTAATGAAGCATGGGCTTAAACATTTTCTAATGAATGCTCACTACATCTTTGGATGCTACATTTTTAAGAAAATTTACACTATCAAGCCAAAACTTCTATTTTAAGAATTTAGCATATGATTGATATTCCCTTAAAGTATAGAGAATGTCTTAAATATAACTTATGCTTTGATATATTTTTTGAGTATGCTATGCTAGAATGTCATATATGAACATTATCACAAACCTATCCAATAGAGTTTTGAAAACCTAATTCATAAGGTTCATAAAAGTAGTAAAGGCATTAGTCAAACTATGAGGAGTATTCATAGTATTAGTATAGGCCCTATAGATATTTAGTTGGCAACATATGTACTAGGTAATATTTATGTAATATATGTTAATATTCAACATATAAGTTATTTCATCTTCAGGATTTCATATATTGATGAATTACATTATTTATTTAATACGAAAGACAAGGTTTATGGAACAAATGCCGGTTTCAAATATATTTATAATAAGGGTATAAATATAAATAAATATTACATCAAAACATCGTTAATAAACTATTCTTAATCAATACTCTATCAAGACTAGATAGTGATAGGAGTCAAGAGACTGAAGCATGTTGTGATCTTTCTTGATGGTTAAGAAAGCAACTTATCTTGTTGGCCTAGGACACCAAGAAGGGGGGTTGAATTGGTGATTAATTAAAAATTAAAAATGAAGATTAAGTGTTTAGGAAGTGAAGAAAAAGATGAGAAGAATCAACATAAAGGTTTATAGTTGTTCAGGTGTTAACAAACCTTATGTCCACTCTCTAATTCTATTAACTAAACTAATGTTTCTAAGATCACACTAAACTTATACACCTTGTGTTTATGGCTTACACAAAAACCCTCTGTGTTTTTTAGGCTCACACAAAAACCTCTCACAAGTGTTTTTAAGTTCACACTTCATCATCTTACAAGAGTTTTCAAATCTAGGCTAACTCTTAACCTACTTACAATGGTGTTTATTGCTCACACCAAACAATCAATAACACATTAAAGAACAGCTAAAAAATGAGTAGTAAAATTGACAAGAGTTTGATTACAATCAATTGAATTCTCTTGCATTTATATCTGTTTGGTGGAGCATTTATAACCCATATCCACCAAAGAGACATTGCTCTAAAACTATCCCCAAATCTCTAAGTTGTGCTAGGCAAATTTTGCACTAAATGCTTGTTAGGTAGAAGTCACGATCGCTACTAGCAGTTCACAGTAGCGAATTTCCAATTTGCGCTAAGGAACCAAAATCACAATAGAGAACCCTATTCTATGTCTAACGGCTAGTCCACATGTCCTTCATCCATTGGTTGTCTAAGAAAAACAACTGTTTTGTTCTACCTGCTACTTAAAAGTCGCGATCGCAAGTTATCTTTGCCTTGGGCGCGAATGAGACTGTGAATTCTTCTATTTGTTAAGGAATTTTCAACTTCTTGAGTCGCGATCACGATAAAAATTTTTCTCCCATGATTTTTTATTTCCAAACGGTTCCTTTGGACACTTGGCATGTTGTGGTTGTGGCTTTTGTTCTCTCCTTTGTCACTATGAAATTCACGATCGCAACCTCAGACGTGAATGCCAATGTGAATTCCTCTGTACTCAACCTTATTTTCTTCGGCTAAGTCACGACTACAAATTTGCATGTGAATTCCTCTAGCCTAGCTCCATCCATACTTATAGCAAACTCGCTATCGCGATTTAGGGGATTACAGGCTGCGAATTTGAATGACCTTTACAGGGTTAGAGATTTTGATTTCCATCCAACTTCTAATTAAAAAATATCTTATAAACTGCAAAACAACACTTAATGAAAGCATTAGAACTGATCGATCTTTATTGTTAATATCAAAATAGGTTCATGACTTAGGTTTAACCTACCTAGTCTAACAATCTCCCCCTTTTTGATTTTGATAACTTAGATTGATCTTAAGGAAAATCAAATGTATGAGTTATGAAGTTGGGATGGTCAATGATGAAATGATCAATGAATACTTAACGAAATTCTAGTTAATGATCAAAGAAAGTACTCTAAGTTTAAAAAAAAAAAAGACTCCCTTTCAACTTATGCTTTTCTGCATTACTTATTTTCTCTCCATACTTTACTCTTCCCCTTTGGCAAGATCAAAAAGAGGGTAAATATAGAAGAGTAGATAAAATGCATAAAGGTGAGAGAAAGTGATCATAAAGAGAAAATAATAATAACTCACATAACCATAAGAAGTGTAATCACATAACATAAAAAATTGCAATCACATAGCATATGAGGCAAATAATTACAAATCAAACACTTTCATTTATTTATAAACTGTGGGATCAATAGTGTTTACATCAAGTAATTTAAAAACAAAATAGAGAAAGAAAAAACAAAAATCTTAAAAACAATCTAAAAGAAAGGAGAGTTGTCATAATCTCTAGAATCATCTTATTGTTCATTATCTCCACCTCCCTCAGCTTCATCACCCGCCTCAATCTCTTAATCATCTTCCTCTTCTAGTGTGTCTTCCTAATCCTTAAAATCTAAAAGATGGTTGGGAGGAACACCTACTTTCTTTTGTAAATCCACCAAGTCACTATGTAGGTGGAAAAGGATGAGAAATCGTCTCTTGTACAATTTTCAATTGATGGTGGCAAGAGACATTTTAGACTTAGGTTTTGGTTAAGGAGGTGGGACTGGTTGTTCTCTTTCTTCAATGATAAGCCTTTTTGTTTTGAATTCTTAGGATGTTTCCAACCTTTTTGCTATAAAAGCACTAAGAGTATAAGCATAAGAATCAGGGTGAATAGCTTTGGCATTGATGAGGCAAGTGAGGTTCAAAAAGTTTTGAGAGGGAAGAAGCTTCTTAGTGAGAAATTTTTAATTTTCCTCATTAAGAGCACCAACATATCTATAGATGGCAGTAACATAAGAGGGGGGAAGAAACTGACTCTTGGGTTTGGTGCTTATGTGAATTAGTTGATCCACAATATATTGACCAGTTTGTATAGGCTTCTTTTTGACAAGGTAGAAAAGGAAACTAAGATCCTTTTGGGACACTTATTCGTTACCATCCCCTCTTGTGTTAACAGAGAAGGTGATGATACAATGAAGTAGCTAAAAAAGTAGGGTTTAGATGTATTTGGCTAAGAAAGTTATGGGGTCATGTTTGGTCTTGAATGGAAATCTTGGACCAAAACTCAGAATAGATAACATCAAGAGCGAAAATGATGAACGAAATGTCATCTCCGACTTAAAAATTGAAAAGATTAGATAATTGTTCAAAAGTAATGAAAAATGGATCTCCAAAAGCACAAAATACTAATCCATATTGGCCAACATGAGATTCAGCTTTTCGACTTATAGTCACGATGAACATAAACTCTTGCATGATTTCTTCATATCCTGGCTCATCACAAAATATGAATTTGTTCCACCCCAGGTTAGATAGAAATGGGTGGATTTCATCTTTCATTCCCAGTGACTTAAGGAGAAAGGTAGAAGGGATTTTGTTTGGAAGGATGACCTTAGAGGCATTTGCCTTGTATCGATCTTTCTCTTCTTTCATAATCCCCTTCATTTGGTGTAGAGCCGGGGGTCCAGAAGACTATGCTACTACTTTTCCCTTCTCTGTTCTTAAAGCTTTCTTGGGGGCCATTTATAAGTTAAAGGAAGATTTGAAGATTTAAGAGTAAGGAAGATGATGGATTGAGATATCTTAGCAAAAGTGATGAAATTCACTGTTTGGGGGTTTATAAAGGCTAAGAAAGGGTGTAAAAATGACTAAAAATGGTCATAAATGAATTAAATGGAGGAGTGCAACAGTTGGCAATCAAACCACTTAAATGTGTGGCAGTTATCCAAATTCGCGACTGCGATCTTAAAGTCGCGATCGCTAATTCTAAAAAATGTGAGTAATGGACAAAAAATCCTCAGGAAACGACACGTTCAACGGTCAAAAATTTTGAAATTTGAATAAATTTATGGTAGGGATTGAAAGTCGCGATTGCATATTGAGAGTACCTGTAATTCATGACCATGAATCACAAAATAGTGACCATAAATCACGAAATAGTGACTGTGAATTACAAGGTAAAAAGATAACTATGAAATTTTAAGACTTGATGTCAAAAACTGTGATCCACTTTGATATTTTGATGTTTAATTCATGCAAGTTGGCATTGAAAACCATAATTCCACACAAAATTAAGACATCTAAAGGAAATAAACATCATATACATCACACAAGGCAATCATTCAATCATGGAGTAATGCAACATATAGAATGATCTAATTTTTCACTTTAGAAAGCTTCCATCAAGCATTCCCAATTCTCTCTTAATGAAGTTCATCCTTTTTTCATTGAGAGGTTTAGTGAAATTGTCCGCAAGTTGACGATTTATGTCTATAAACTCTAATATAACATCACCATTTTAGACATGATCTATAAGAAAGTGATGCCTAATGTCTATATGTTTGTTCCTAAAATGTTAGATGAGATTCTTTGAAAGATTAATTGCACTTGTGTTGTCACATTTGATGGGAATGTGATAAACAACTTTGCCATAATCCTTTAATTGTT
>CATIWR010046570.1:0-54529 GCA_949677035.1 Omphalea diandra | reverse complement strand
GCGACCGCGATTTCATCCTGACAAGCATTAAATGCAGAATCTGTCAAGCTTGTCTCAAGGATTTAATGAGCTATGATCTGCAACGTCTCTTTGAAGATGTTTGGCTATAAATACCCCACCAAACAGCCATAAAGAAGGTTGCAAACAATTCTACTACAAGCATTGAAAGCTCTTAAGTCTTTGCTACTCATTTTCTTCATCTTCTTTACATTTGTTAGGTGTGAGCAATAAACACCAGGTTGTAAGGTTTTGTGTTAGCCTACCCAAAACATTTTAAGAAAAGTTTTAGTGTTAGCCTGTCAAAACACTTGAGTAAGGTTTTGTGTTAGCCTAGAAAACACTTTATTGTAAGGTTGTGTGTTAGCCATTAAAACACAAGTTGTAGCAAGTTAGGTGTGAGCTTGAAAAACACCATTGAATTAGTAAAATACCCAATTGAGTGATTGGGGAGTGGATGTAGGGATTGTTTTGTCCGAACCACTATAAAATCTTTGTCTCCTTGCAATTCTTTGTTCTTCCCTTAATCTTTAATTTAAATTTTTAAACACCAATTCAACCCCCTTCTTGGTGCCTAGGGACAACAACTTCCTTTCTTTCTTTTCATTTTGACATTTTTTTAACTTTATCTTTTTTATTTTTTGACTTTGAAAGCTTAAAACAAAATTGAAAACAAGCAAATCACAAAGAACAACTTAAAACAATCACAAATCACACTTTAAGCCAAATTTGGAAAGACTAAGGGTATTTTCATAATTTCACCTTTCCTTTGAATTTGAAAGATGTGGTTAGGCCCTAGACATTCAAAAAACACCAAGAAAGTGATTAGACATAAAAAAAAAATTGAATTGGAAAGAGAAACAATGAAGAAATTGCAAGAAATAAGCCAAAATTCAAAATTTTTTAATTTAAGAAAATTTTGACAAATTTCCAATTTTCAATAAATTTCTTAGGGGTCAAGATCCTATTCTGAAATTAAACACAAAATAAGTGTTAATTAACAAATAAAACAGGTTGCAATGGAAATAATAAAAAAAATCCAACTAGAATAAAGAAAATATGCTTATTTTGCAAAGTTCTATCATTTTAAAAAATTTTGCAAAACATGCAATTCTAAATTGATTTTAGTGATAAGAATATGATTTATGATGATGTAACAAACTAATTTAATGATTGATTATAAATAAAAATGAATTGGAACACAAAGGATCAAGTAAGAACTGAATTACACAAAGTTTCACTCAAATCCCAAGTTTCATTGATTTTAGGAAATTTTGCATAACATGTGATTCCAATTGAATTTTAAAGATTCAAAATAATTATGAATGATAAAATAAGTTGTTTTAATGATGGAATAGCAAAGAAAATAGATTGGAAACATAATGGAACAAGAACAATTGAACTGAACAATGATAGAATGCTAATTGCAATTTAAGAATTTTTTTTTGTGATTTTCTTGATGCAAACAAAATAGAATTGAATTATAGCATTAGATAATGGTAAAATATCATAAAAAAAAAAAAACTAATTTGGTGGAAGAAAAATAAAGAAAAAAGAATTGAACAAAAAGGAATAAGAATTAACTGAATTAAGTCCAATAGAAGAGATGGGACACAAATTGATCCAAGAACACAAAGAACACCAAAAGTAATGAATTTAATGGATAACTTACTTGATTTGAAGCCTTGCATCTGATACCAAATGATGCAAACAAGGTTGGTTTGATTCTTTACCCATACATTTAAGAATAAGTTGCTTGAATCTATCAAAATCAATTAATGGTTTTGATCTTCAAATCCTAACTAGACCTCTAAAAGCTATCTAAGTTATAAAGATTTAAAGTGTGTTAATTTCAAATCCTAAATAAGCCAATTTAAGATTAGAATTAACAAGTTTGTGAAATTATGGAGCCTTACACTCAACAATCTCATCAAGTTATATCAAAAACTCAAGAAGAGAAATCTCTCTCACAAAACCTTATAGCCAAAAGAATAATTCATTAATTTCATATTGATGGTCAAATGGGAGTATTTATAGCCTTCACAAAAGATGAAGAAAACCTTAAGAAAAACCCTAGATGATTTGGCCAAGAGGTTGACCTCCTCAAAAAAAGCTAAACTAATAATCCTAAGGCAATAAGGTAAAGATAAACAATGAATACCGTCGGCCAATGGATTCGGCCAAAGTAGTTTCCTAGAGCTAAATATCTTAATTTATGTTGCTTGCGTCCATTGCTCCTTTTGGTCCAATTCAATTGTAATTCCCCTTTGCATGAAAGCTACAATTGCATTCTTGAACTTTTTTACCCTTCCTCTTGTAATTGGGCCTTGAAGTTGAAGTGGATTTTTTAAGTTTGCCTTGGATGTTTGCATCATTATTTATAATAAATTTTTACACAATTTAGTTATTTTAAAGTACGCAAAAATTTATAATAAATTTTTACAAAATTTAGTTATTTTAAAGTATGCAAAAAATATAAAAAGTATAAATGTGAATTAATTAGTTAGAGAACTTGATAAAAATAGAGCTACAATGGTAATGAAATTTCCTTAGTCATTAATCTTTGTGATTAAAAATAATATTTCTTTAAAGCTTAATTATTTTAGGAAAGGAAAAACAATATTAGTCACATTTGTTGCATATAACATTCAGTAATGGTGTTCGCTTGCCACTTTTTTACTAAAAGACCTTCCATTAGCTATTTTTATGGTTCATTATCTTTTTTGTGCCACATCAGTACTTATTATTATTATTTTTTGTGAATAACATCAGTAATTATTTTGGATGTCATGTTAATAGGTAAAACTATGGTGTCAAATAGTAATAAGTTGGTATCCATACCGAATTGCAATTATTATTGATTATGTCGTAATCCAAAATCTACAAACTCAAAATTAGATTTTTGTAATAAATAATATTTGATTCATATAAAATTGTAACTATTATTAATTATGTTGCAATCCAACATATATAAAATGTAATTCACAATTAGATTCTTAAAATAAATACTATTTGATTTATGCCGAATTATATCTATTATTACATGTCGTAATAACAAATCTACAAAATGTAAATTAAATTCTTATAACAAATACTACTCAATTAATTTAAAGTATTACTAAATGTAATTTAGTGCATATAAAATGTAACTATTAATATTTGAAAAATAACTTAACACATTATTTTAGTATTAAACCATTCTTATAATTTTCACAATAAAAATTTTAAGATATTTTATATCATTTAATATAATAACCCAAAATCTATATGATGTAATTCATCACTATAGTTTTGTAACAAATACCATTTGATTAATTTGAAATATTGTTAAATATAACTTTGTGTCTATAAGAGGTAACCATTGACATTTTGAAATATAACTTAACATATTATTTTTTGTATTAAATTATTTTTGTAATTTTCATAGTTAAAATCTTAATATATCATACATAATCTAATATAATGTATTATATATTTAATTTAATAATAATTGTAGGATTATTATTATTTTAATATCAACCATTAGATAAAATAATAAATAAAAAAACATGTTATGTATACTCTAGGCAAATTATAGCAATTATATTTTTAACTGTAGCATGTGATATTTAATTAGTAACTCACTAACCAATAAGTGATATATAATAAAATGCAGCATATAATATATAAAATATATATTTAATATTTAATAAGTAACTCTCACTTTTTGTAATTTTTTTTTATAAATTTAAGCTCTAAATTAAGTTTTTTTAAAAAAATATAATTAAATTTTTAAGTAGTAATATAATATAAGTAAAATGTATAAGAGCTTAACTAATTCAGGAGTTTATTCTAAATTTTTATCTAAAAATATTTATTATTATGATCATATGTGATTATAGAATTAATTGTAATATAGCCATTATCCCAACTTGATAACTAAATTAAGAATTCCATAATTGATATGGCTCATATGAGTCAAAAGGATTTTCAAACTTATACCATCATTAACTGGCTACATATCTATAATATACGATAATTATAACTAATCATAATTTATTTAATTGTAACTTTTTTTTTTTTAGAATAAGCAACCTCTTTGATTGTAACTTGTTACTTATAAAATATATCTCAAAATATTTATAAAGTAATGTAATATCTTAAAATATAACAAATGATATAGAACATATAACTCTAACAGTTAAAAAATAACCATTATTTAGGATGACCATTTATTCAATAATTCATATTTCTCTAATGTTATTTTTTAAAAAATAATAATTGGTTAAAAAATCTCAATATATAAATTCTCGCAGTTTGGTTAATTGAACTGTGAATATTATTGTCCCTTGGTGCCCTAGAAGGGGGTGAATAGGGTAACAATAAATAATTAAAAATAAAAACTAAGTATGAAAATGAATGAAGAATCAAGACATGAGATTTATAAGAGATTCGACATAACTTGCTTATTTCCTCTCCTCTAGTATTCCCACTAAAGCCTTCACTATCAAAATGGCTTAAGGTGTTATCAACCACCTTTAGAACAATAGTTTTTGGGCACCACCAGACCGTTACAAGTAGACTTACGAGTGCTACTAAAACCTTATCCCACATTATGGTTTTTAAGATATCCTAACCAAGGGTTTCCTCAAACAAAATACAACTTTAAAGATGAGGAGAACTCTCTTACTCAAGCAATGGAACATTTTAAAGTACAATCACAAAGTACATTTGATCTGGTTGAGATTATTGAGAGAATATCTAGAAAGCTTGTTCTTAAAACTATGTTTTGAGGATAACACTTGCAAGTTTTAAACAATGAACTTCTCTTAGAATACTTGCTTCATGGAATGGTTTTCTCTATTTATTTCTGTTGAGAGCAGGTACTTTTATAGGTTAAAACAAAGAACTAACCATTAGAAAGAAAGTTGTCATTTTATATTATAGATGTAGACACTCAATGCCTGTTCTCCACGCCTATTGTTGAGTCATCAACCATCATCAATTTCATAAAAATGGGTGGTTGTCAAACAAAACACAACTTTAACGGTCATTGGTTTTAACAAAATGCCCATTGTGACTAGCCATTAGAGAGAAGTTTGTCTCAATGCTCCTCCTTTGACTTTCTCAAATGTTTATTCAAATAACTTCAATGGTTGTTGGATATTCTTCAATGCCTATTATACTTCAATATTAACCCCGTATTGAGATATGAATAATGCTCGTTATAGATTTTAGGAAGGTGTGAACTTGATGCTTTATTTTCTAAGATCTTCAATAGTACATCAATGGTTGTTGGTGAAATTTCAATGTCTGTTGAATATCCACAACACTTGTTGCATTATTGAGAGTGCCTTGTTGGAGGGTCTAAAAACTTTAGCTCAATCTAGAGAGCTTTTCTAATGCCTATTGGTAGGATCGAATGCCCACTTTGACATCTTAAGAGTTTTGCTCAATTCAAGTCTCTTGGTTCAATGCCTGTTGTGAAAATGCAATGTCTGTTGAGAAAGCAAGAACTATGCCCATTGCAAAATTACAATAACTGTTGTAAAGTTTAATGTGCATAGCTCATGTGTTTGAGTTATCCAACGCCTATTATAGTTGAGGACAATGCCTATTGTGAGATCTAAAGGACTTTGTTCATGCTATGGTGATATTCCAATGCCTATTGAGTTCCTTTAATACCCGTTGCTAGAGTTACAATGCCTTTTGAATTATGGCAACACTCATTGGACTGTCAAGCTTAGTTTGCTTGATCTTTACTCTCTTTATGCATAGAGTTTTCAATCATAACTCTTTATTCAATCATATTTCTCTAATCATCATGGTTCAATGAATTAATGTACCTGTAAGAATTCATACATATAACTTGGATAAAGATTAGCTCTTAGATGTGTTTGTGATCATCAAAATAAGGGTTAGTTTAACATTCTCACCCTTTTTGATGATGACAAACAATCTATCAAAGTCAATCAATCTTACAAAATCAAATAGGTGTATATCATATAAAGTCAATCAATCTCTTACTCCACCTTAAACATATCAATATATTCAAATTTCCCGTGTAACATGGGTTTCTCCTTTAATAAGAGATCATTCTTGGTAAGATTTCCTAGTATTTTACTCATAAACATTTTGCTCATATTACCCCCCTTTAAGTTCATATTATATACACCATTATATTACGTTCACATTATATTCCTCCCTCTTTGTCACTATCAAAAAGAATCAAACATCAATAGCAATGGAATATATAACATATAGAAGGAGAATATAGACAAATAATTAACTTTTCATTACAAAAGTAATGTTGTCTAATACATTAGCTATTTTTGAAAATAAGGACAAAAAGAAAAAGAAATAAAACAAACTATGCATTATAAAGGGGTAAGGTTTTAGATGGAAGATCTTTGGGATGTTGATTTGTTTTAAGCGAAACCTCTTGCTAGTTTTTAGTACTTGGAGTCCTTGGTTGTAGATTCAACCCTTCTATTATCCAATCCAGTGTTTGGTTGATGTCTTTAATTTCTCTTTGAAGTCTTTGAATTTTCTGGTGTAAAGAGGTAGTAGAAGACTTAATTCTATGAATAACATTAGCAAGGGTTTCCAACTACTAAAACACCTTTTTCTCAAAGGGAGTGAGAGATGGAGTAGATGTAATAGATGCACTGGTTCTAATTCCTTCTACTATTGTAACCTTTGCCCTGACAACTTCTTTAACATCCTCATTTTCCTATTCCTCTTGATGAATCTCACCTTCCTAATGCAGCCTCTTGATCAATCCAGTATCAAGTCTTTGCAGGATCCCTATGCTTAGTAGGATCTTCTCACAAATAGGCTCATTATGAGGCAACTTTTTCAACACTATATTCTTTTCTTCATGCTCTTCTTTAATTTGGAGGATTGCTTTCATAAATTTTGCAATCTTTGTGATGTAGTAAGCCATAACAAATTCCTTTACCTTGTCCACTTGACCATTTATTCTCTACATCGAGAGCAAGGGAGTATTCACCTTTTACTTATTCTTCATGGACTGGAGGTAGAAGAGATTTGTTATTGTGCAGTTTCCATTACATTGTCCTCTTCCATTGATGTTCTAGGTGATGAACCTATAGGCAATCCTTAGAGCTTGACTCTTAATCTTTGAAGCTTTGTTGTTATTGTTATTGTAGTTGCCTCTTCCATTAGTGATCAATTTTTAGAATTGGTTTACATCAACTTTGAAAGTAGAAGGAGGCTTGGTCAAATCAGATGAGGTAGCATCAAAGCATTTTACCAAGTCATTTGGTATGAGTGTGCACTTCTTCCTAAATAGCCTAAACTTTATTATGCCTTCTTGAACATATACTTCACAATCAGTGCCTAACACTTCTAAAGTGGTGAGGAATTCCACAATGAGTTCCAAGTAGCAGGGTTCCCTGTGATGGCAAAATAATACCCATCCAATCTCGACCATTAACTCTATAACTTTTTTCGCCAGCCTATACCTTTGTAGGTCGTTCAACTCTAAGAATTTCCCACCTCTAAGATGTCTTTTCAACAATTTTAAAGTTAATTCCTTTTTCTTTTCACTTTTGAGATGAAATTGTTGAATCGACGAAGGAGTTGAGGGTATAAGAATGTGCTATATTTAGTGGCCTTCCCTTTCCCCTTTGAATCTTAGCTAGTTTTTGATTTCTTAAATTGCTAATGGGTTGAAAAGGGTTCTAAAACTCTATTCTTTTGCTGAGTTATCATTGATGCCAAATTTTCTTCAGTTTCGAAGCTATAATAAGAAGGTTAAGGGTATTTTGTAATAGGTTATTGCTTATATCTTTTGGTGGAATCTAGTTTGGGTGCCATTGGATTATGTAAATGAGTGTTTGATGCAAGGAAATAAAAATAAATTTATAGCATAAATTGAGAGAAATGAGTAGAAAGCAAAGAAAAAGAGAAAGTAAAATGATTTTAGGGTTAGAGAGGGTTTAAATAGAAGTTTAACGAGCTCATTTTTAAAAAGAAAATAAAAAAAAAGACTGAATGTTCTTCATCTAACGATGGTGGTTGGTTCATAATGACCATTGGGTAATGAACAATAGTGGTTACAAACTCACAATGATCATGGAGGCTAATATAATCAAAATGAGGAACTCACAAGTAACATAACAGTCATTAGGAGAAATGCAACGACCATTGGCCATATTTTTCAAACAACACTTAGTTCAAAAACAATTTTAAAACTTAGTTGATGAATGTTATTAATTAAACTCAATGATATAATCATGAATTCAATTAAAATATAAAAGTTTGATCAATATCATACATAATTAAAATCTTAGCTATTGAATCTAAAGACTTTAATGGTGATCAATTTAAGCAACAATGATCAAGTATCACACAACAATGATCATAAATAGATTGAAAAGAAAAAGATCTTGTCAGAAGCTAATCTATTGTGTTTCCATAAATCATACTAAGTTCTCTTTTGATGAATTGCATCCTTTCATCATAAAGAGGTTTAGTAAAAATATCTGCCAATTGATGGTTAATATCAACAAATTCTAACACAATATTTCCATTACTAGTATGATCTCTAAAAAAAGTGATATCTAATGTCTATATGCTTGCTCCTAGAATGTTGTATTGGATTCTTGGACAAATTTATGACACTAGTGTTATCACACTTAATTGCTACTTGATTTACAACTACTTTGTAATCAAGAAGTTGTTGTTTCACCTATAGGACTTGTGCACAACAAAGCCTAGCTATCACATACTCAACTTCAGTAGTTGATTAAATAATTGATTTTTATTTTTTGCTACTCTAAGACACCAAACATTTACCAAGTAATTGACATGTTCCTGAAGTGCTCTTTTTATCTAAGGTAAACCTAGTGAAATCAACATGAGAAAATGTATTCAATTCAAATGAAGAATTCTTAGGATACCAAAGTCCTAAGTTAGGAGTACTAATAAGATATTTAAGTATGTGCTTCAGAGTATGCAAATGAGACTTTAGGATTAGATTGATATCTAGCACACAAGTAAACACTGAACATAATATCAGGTCTAGAGGTTGTGAGATAGAGTAGACTACCAATCATATCTCTATAGCTATGGTCCACATTCATACCATGTTCATACATGCTTAGCTTAATGGTGGTGCTTATAGGAGTTATGCACAGTTTACTATTTAACATGCCAAATCTTTTGATTAGTTCCTCTTTATATTTGGCTTGGTTGATAAAAATTCCATCCTTTCCTTATTGGCTTTGTAATCTAAGGAAGAATTTGAGTTCTCCCATCAAGCTTTTTTCAAACTCACTCTTTATTACTTTAGAGAAATCTTCACATAAACAAACATTAGTAGCACTAAATATGATATCATCTGCATATATTTGCACTAACAATAGGACCCCATTCTTTTCCTTAGAAAAGAAAGTTGAGTCTACCAAACCTTTGAAGAAACCTTTCTCTACTAGAAAGTTGCTTAACTTCTCATACCAAGCCCTTGGAGCTTGTTTCAAGTGCCATATAAGGCTTTGGTGAGCTTGAACACATGGTTAGGAATGTAATGGTTTTCAAAACCAGGGGGTTGCTCAACATACACTTCCTCATCAATGTACTTATTCAGAAAAGTACTTTTGACATTCATTTGATATAACTTGAAATTCATATGAGATGCAAATGCAAGTAAAATTCTAATAGCTTCGAGTCTAGCTATAGGTGTAAAGGTCTTATCAAAGTCAATTTTTTCTTCTTGGTTATAGCTTTTGGCTACTAACCGAGCCATATTTCTAACGATAATTCCATTTTCATCAAGTTTATTTCTAAAGATGCATTTAGTTCCAATAATGGAATGATTATGAGGTCTAAGAACTAAAGTCCACACTTTGTTCCTCTCAAATTGATTGAGTTCTTCTTGCATAACAAGAACTAAATGTTAATCTTTAATTGCCTCATATATGGTCTTAGGCTTTATAAGGGATACAAAAGCAAGATTAGTATATGCATTTCTAAAAGATGATCTAGTTGTTACTTGACTTGATGAATCACTAATGATAAGACCTTTTAGATGATCTTTCTCGAAAATCTAGTCCCTTTCTAGCTGAGTTTGCTCTTTACTAGGAGTAGGAAGAGGTGGATCTTCATTCCCTTCATTCCTCATGTCTTGTGTCTTATTCACATTCTTTCCTTCTTCTCCCATGTTTAGCACACTCATAGGACTTGCACGATCATCAATATCTTCTTCTTTTCTTGAAGAACTAAGATTAGATTCGTGAAGTACAACATGCATAGACTCTTCTATAACAAGTTTTCTCTTGTTAAAGACTTTATACCCTTTGCTAGCAATAGAGTATCTAAGGAAAATTCTTTCATTGGACTTGTAGTCAAATTTACTAAGGTTGTCTTTAGTGTTTAGAATAAAGTACTTGTAACCAAAAACTCTAAAGTATGCAATCTTGGGCTTTCTATTATTCCACAACTTATAAGGAGTTTTCTTTAACAAGGGTCTCACCAAGACTCTATTAAGACATAACATGAAGTGTTTACAGCTTCAACCTAAAAGTACTTAAGAAGATTGTACTCATTCAACATGGTTCTAGTAATTTCTTGAAGAGTTCTATTCTTCCTTTCTACCACACCATTCTATTGTGATGTTTTAGGAGTTGAAAAGTTGTATGAGATATCATACTCATCACAAAAGCTATGAAACTTAACATTCTCAAACTCTCCTCCATGGTCACCTATAATAAAGGAGATTTTCAAATCCTGTTGGTTTGAATTCTTTTGGTAAAGGTCTTAAAAGCATCAAAACAAGAATCCTTATGAGGGAGGAATAATACCCAAGTATATCTAGAGTAATTATCTACTATTACGAATGTATTGCCTCCCATGCTAGATACTCTAGTGGGTCCAAATAGATCCATGTAAAGCAATTGTAATAGTCTAGAAGAACTCATCTTGTTCTTAGCTTTGAATGAAGATTTGATTTGTTAACCTCTTTGGCATGCTTCACAAACTCCTTCCTTTTCAAACTTGATTTCAGGTAGACCTTTAACCAAGTTTCTTCTATTTAGCTTATTAAGGAATTCCATACTAGCATGTCCTAGCCTTTTATGCCAAGTTTTAACTTTATTCATTATAAAGACTAAACACTTTACATTTTAATTAACTAGAGAATTTAAATCAATCGCATAAATATTATGAACTCTTCTACCAATGAATAGAATTTTGTTATCATTCATTCTTGACACATAGCATTATTATGGCTCAAACATAACTCTAAGGCCTTTTGTCACACAACTGACTTACACTTAGCAAATTGTCTTTGAGTCTATCAACAAGCAATACTTTTTCAAGGACAGATGAGTCATCATCCTTACCAACTTTACCTATGCCAATAATTTTGGCTTTGCCATTGTCTCCAAAAGACATGTTTCTAAGTCCTTCAATCTTCTCCAATTATATGAAGAACTTCGTTTCCCCTATCATGTGCTTTGAACATCCATTATCAAGATATCACTCTTGCTCTCCCACTTGGGATTTTAAGCACATCCATAAAACAAAGAGAGTTATGCCTTAAGTACCCAAACCTTCTTGGGTTTTAGGGGATTAGCTCTTGCCAAATGCTCATCATGCCTTCCAGAATGGCAATGATAGTCAATGTGGCCATAAATACCATAGTAAAAATAATCACCATCATAATGAGCTAGTGTCCTACTTCTATGTAAAACATGTACATAGTGTTTATGAGACTTGTAACTCATTTAAGCAATGTGTCTAGGAGTGTTTTCCATGTGAAGAATTCTCTTATGTTGTGTGTTTTTATATCTATAATTATGGCAATTTCTATGTCTTTGCACACCTTGCCTCTTAGGCTTGTATGAATGGTACATATAAGCATAATTTGTTCTAGCAGGAGCATGTCTCAATTGTGTGTGAATGTGTTAAGACTTACCCTTTGTGCCATTTATCTTGGAATTTCCCTTATTGAAAACTTTTGACATTCTTATGGGGTTGCGAACATTATCTTCCTTGTCCTTAACAAACATTGTTTTAAAGGTACAAGGAATAGTTGAAGTAGAGGCATTGTAGCCTAATCCATGCTTGATGGATGGGCTCCTTTAAACCTTAAGGATATAGTCTAACTTCTTCTTTCCTTTGGTGAACTTGTTAAGGCTTTTCTTAAGCTTAAGGTTATTAGTTGTGAGAGACTCAACCTCCTTTGTTGGAGTTTCTTGACCCTTAGCATAATCTTTTAAAGATTTATTCTCTTGTTTAAGAGAGGAGGTGCTAGAGTTGAGAGTCTCAACTTGCATAGTGAGCTTGGTGATTATAAAATACAATTCATCTCTAAAGTAGGCATCAAAAGGATTTACCTCTGTGTCACCATCACTGTCACTTTCACTGTTGGATGAGTGTTCACTAGATGATTCATTTGATTGCTCCTCAGTTGCCATAAGACAAAGGTTAGCTAACTCCTTTCTTATTTCCTTCTCATCAGGTTCAGAGTCACTAGTATCATCCCAAGTAGCTTTGTACACTTCCTTTCCTTTCTTGAAGGTGTGTTTTTTGGCAGGAAACTTGCTCTTCTTGATCTTGAGATAATCTAATTTTATATGCCCTTTCTCATTGCATCCATAGTAGATGAACTGACTCTTACTACCTTTGTTCTTATATCTCTTTGCCCTTTTACTCTTTTGGTTTGAAAGGAATATTTTTACTTGATTGGTGATGAGGGCAAGATACTCATCGTCATTACTATCTTCATCATCACTAGAAGAAAAAGATGTTAGTAAATAAGAAGTAGATAGAGATTTAGAACGTACCTCTTTGGCTTTTATTGCCAAGTCTTTCTTTCTCATTCCTATGTTTTTTACTGGCTTTTTAAGAATGATTTCATGAGTTAATAGCTTTCCTATATGCTCATCAAGTGACAAGGCTTCTAGCTTGTTGGCTTCCTCTATAGTTGTTTTCTTAGATTCCTACTTATCTTTGGTAAGTATTCTCAAAATTTTTGTTACCATGTCTTCATTTGAATAGGATTTTCTCAGAGTTTTGAGAGTACCCACAATGTTTATAAATCTGTTATACATCTCAATAATAGTTTCACCGGGTTGATATGTAAATGTTCAATGCATGTATATGTGCATTTATATCTTTTTCTTCTTAACTTCACTAGTTCCTTCATGCTGATTTTGCAATGTGTCCCATATTTCTTTGGCTAATGTATGCATTTGCAACTTAGCATATTGAGATTTGTTGATTGCACAAAAGAGAACATGCATTGCTCATTTATTCTTTAGGTTTGCCTTTTTCTCTTCAGCAATCTATTCACTTTTAGGCTTTGGTACGAGAACTTCTCCAACTAGTTTTATTAGAACTTCTATTCCTACTTCAACAATGTCCCATAAATCAATGGTTTCACTATCAAGAAAGATCTCCATATGATTCTTCTAGTACCCAAAATCATCTCCCCTGAAAAATGGTGGTTTGTTGATGGATTGTGATTCTTCATGACATGCCATGATCTTTGCTTTGAGAACTTAAGCTTTGATGAAAAGACTTACTCTAATACCAATTGTTGTCCCTTGGTGCCCTAGAAAAGGGGGTTGAATAGAGCAACGACACACAATTAAAAATAAAAACTAAGTGAGAAAATGAATGAAGAATCAAAAAATGAGATTTATAGAGGTTCAATACAATTTACATATGTCCTCTCCTTTAATATTCTTACTATAAACTTCACTATCAAGATGGCTTAAGGTGCTATCAACTACCTTTATAACAATAGTTTTTAGGCACTACCAAGCCATTATAAGCAGACTTATGGGTGCTTCTAAAACTTTATCCCAAAGTATGGTTTTAAGATCTTTTAAGATCTCCTTACCAAAGATTTCCTCAAACAAATACAACTTTAAAGAGGAGGATAACTCTCTCACTCAAGCAATTGAACACTTTAAAGTACACTCATAAAGTATGCTTGATTTAGTTGAGAGTATTGAGAGAATATCTAGAAAACTTGTTCTTCAAACTTTGTTTTGAAGATAACACTTGCAAGCTTTAAATAGTAAATTTCTCTCGATTGCTAGATTACTCTTAGTTCACCCTTTTTATTTGAAAATAACTTTCACAATAGAATACTCACTTAATGGAATTGTTTTCTCTATTTGTTTCTCTTGAGTGAGTCCTTTTTTAGGTTGAAATAAAGAACTAGTTGTTAGATAGAAAATTGTCACTTTATATTGCAAATGTAGACCCTCAATGCCTATTGGGAATTCTCCACGCCTGTTATTAAGTCATCAACCATCATTTGATTTCATAAAAATGGGTAGTTGTCAAAAAAATTACAACTCCTGTCAAACTTAATTTGATTGATCTTTACTCTATTAATACTTAGAGTTTCCAATCGTAACTCTTTTTCAAATCATCATGGTTCAATGAATTGATGTACTTGCAAGAATTCATACTTATAACTTGGACAAAGGTTAGCTCTTAGATGTGTTTGTAATCATCAAAACAAGACTTGGTTCAACAAATAGTAATTTAAACTAACAATCATTAACCTACTAATCCATTTTTAAAATATAACTTTAATAATGAATAAGAAATCATCAATTCTTGTCGTCACTAATCTACTAATTTAAAGATTCTCTTATATTATAAACAAATAAAATTTTATTTATCAACAGTGATATAAATTATTTAAATTTTCACAAATTTGATACTATGGTAAATTAGATATCTTAACAGAGAATCAAATTAAAAATAATAAATTAAATAATTATAATAGAAATAAATGATAATCAACTATTACATTCAAGTTATAATCTATAACCTATAAATTATAACTTAACTCATTTAACAAATATATATTCATTTTTATACTAAGTTACACATACAATTTGATGGAAAAGTTATAAAATAATAATTTTTTTACGAAGTGAAATGATTTTTTCATTAAATTATATTAATTTTATATTAAATATTTACTTTATGAAAAAATAAAAAATTATTTTTAGAAGAAAATTGATTTTTTGCATAAAATTACTTATATTTTATATTATGTAACTAATTTTATTGAAAACACTATAAAGTTTTTATTTTTTTGTAAAATGAATTTTTGTTTGTTAAGTTACTCACAAATTACTTTAACTAACTATTTTACAAATAAATGACAAATTATTATTTTTTATAAAATGAAATAATTTTTCATTAACTTAAATGCACTTTATATTAACTATTATAAAAAATAAAATCTTTAGTTTTTTTATGAAGTAAAGTAATTTTTTTACTTATGTTTCAAATAATGTATATTGAGTGAACCCTTTACAAAAAATGACAAAATTATTATTTTTGTAAAATAAAATGATTTTTTATTAAGTTATATGCAATTTATGTTAAGTCCCTACTTTATAAAAAAAAAATAATAAGTTTTTCTTTTTCTGTAAAGTGAATTTTTTTTTGTTAATTTATTATCAATTATATTAAGTATACTTTGTAGACAAAATAATAAAATTATCACAATATATACACACTTTATATTAGCTATTATATGGAAAAACTTTTAATTTTTTTGTAAAGTGAAGTAATTAATTGTATTCAGTAAATAATTTATGAAAATGATAAACTTATCTTTTTTGTAATGTAAAAATAATTTTTTCGCTAAACAAACTATAACTACATTAAATAATTACTTTATAAAAAATAAAATTTTACTTATTTTGTGAAGTAAATTTTTTTTTTTTGTTAAGTTAGTCAAATATTATGTTAAGTATACTATAAAAAAAGAATTTATTATTTTCTTGTGAAGTAAAATATTTTTCATTAACATGCAAACGTTTTATATTAATTAACTATTTTATGAAAAATCTTTAAAGTGTTTTATTGTGAAGTGAAATTAATTTTTCCATTAAATTATATATAATTTATGTTAAAGAACTATTTTATGAAAAAATGATAAAATTACCTTTTTTGTAATATAAAATATTTTTTCATTAATTAAATTGCAATTATATTATTAAGTACTTTATAGAAAAAATTATAAATTCATTTATTTTGTAAATTAAATAAATTTTTTGGTTAAACAACTCAGCCATTATGTTAAGTAGTTTGTCCAAAAAAAAGTAATAAACTTAAAATTTTCTGGTGAAATAAAATGATTTTTCATTAATTTATATTATATATTTATATTAAGTAACCATTTATGAAAAACCCATTAAAGTTTTTTTTTTTTGAAATAAACTAAACTTTTTATTAAGTTATAAATAATTTATGTTCAACAACTAATTTATAAAAAAAAAATGATAAAATTTTCTTTTTGTTGTAATTTAAAATAAAATTTCATTAAAACTATAGTTATATTAAGTATCTATTTTATGAAAAAATTAAAATTTCATTTATTTTGTAAAGTGAAAGATTTTTTTTGTTAAGTTACTTAAACATTATGTTAAGTACATTTTACAGAAAAATAATAAATTTATTATTTTCTTATGAAATAAAAATGATTTTTGTTCGTTAAGTTATACATATAGGCTCTATATTATACATATATGCTCTATATTATAAAACCTTTAAAGTTTTTTTTTTTGGTGAAATGAAGTAAAATTTTTTATTAAGTTATAAATAATTTACATTTAGTCACTAATTTATAAAAAATGATAAAATAATATTTTTTAATATAAAATAAATCTATTTACTGAGTAAATTATAATTATATTAAGTAATTACTTTATCAAAAAACTTAAAGTTTTCATTTATTTCGTGAGGTGAACAATTTGTTTGTTAAATTGCTAAGACAGTAATTATGTTATGTTACAAAAAAAAAAATTATAAAATTATCATTTTATTTATAAAGTGAAATAGCCTTTTATTTAGGTTACCAACACTTAAATAACAATTTATGAAAAAGTTATGAACTTATTATTTTTTGTAAAGTGAAGAAATTTTTTAAGTTCAGTTATTCATAAAGAACTTAATATAACATTTTTTTGTGACATTGTTTATGATATCTTTCTAAATATCATAAATATAAAATAGTAACCTTTATAACAAAATATTATTATGCTATTATTTTTGTGATGTTTATATTAAAGTTTCTAAAAATTGTCATTATGTATTACAATTCAAAAAAATTTTAAATTATTTAATATGGTTAAATAAAAGAAAACTTATAATTTTATAAAAATAAAATTATTACTATTTGTATGGACTTAATTTCTTAGATCAATATGATAAACATTTATTTGTATTTTATTTTTTTCAATTTGGTTGATCAAACTTAATTCAAAACTCTGTTTTGATCTTGAAAATATAGATTGAAAGGTATTCATGTCAATTTTAAGTATTGTTCTTATAGAAATTTAGTCAGGAACTCATTGGAAGTTGAATGAAAGTAAATAACTCAAAGTGTGAAAAATGACTTCTAAATCATGATAAAAAACTTGGAGTTATGACCGCTATCTTAGGATTGTTGGTGTCCATTTTGGACAGGTTGTCTCACAGTGAGATTCGCGGTGCCAGTCATGACCGTGATCTTCAAACCTCATTGGAGGGATTCCAAACCTTCAATCATACAATACCACGTGTCAAAGTGCCCATTAAAAGATAAAAAATCATGACAACTAATTCTTAGTAGTGACTGCGATATCCTACAAACAAAATCCTTATTAATTCGCGATGGAAGTCAAGTCTAGCCTCCCAGCTTGCGACTGCAACCTTCAACATCCTTTAGAGAGATCAAATGACTACATTTTTGAATGAGCAAATGGTGGAGTGCCACGTGTACAAGCCACTAGACACAAACAAAGTTCACAACTATGAATTAGTAAAATATTATGCAAATAAGAAGATCGCAACCGCGACCTATAATAACGACTATGACTTTTGTTGGATAAGCATTAAATGCAAGATTTTGTCACTAACTTTTGAGATATGAAGAATGTTTTGTTAGCAACGGTTTTTTTTGGTTGGAGTATCTATAAATACTCCATCAAATGGATATAAATGCAAGAGAATAGCATTAGCTAAAGCCAAACTTTTGCAAATTTATTTCTTAACTCTCTTTCTCTTATTTACTCTTTGTATTTGAGTTGTATAAGGTTACGAGTGACCCTTTAAACATCTTCGGGATTGGGTTTGAGAGTGAGTCATAGAAAAACACTTGTATAGGTTTGAGTGTAAGCTTTTGGGAAAAACACTTGTATAAGGTTGTGTGAGTCTTTGTAAAATACATTGTAAAGTTAGATGTGAGATTGTAAACACTATTTAGTTTTAGTGGAATACCCGATTGAAAGAATTAGGAGTGAACTTACAGTTTGTTAACACCCGAACCACTATAAACTCTTATGTGCTTTATTCTTTTATTCTTTCTTCTAACCTTTCTTCTTTAACCTTCTCTCCAAAAATTAAATTTTCTACCAACTCAACCCCTCTTTCCCGATGCACAATGGCCAATACATGTTATGTACATTATTATTATTATTATTATTATTATTATTTGCACGATTTATTTCTTTTCTATTTTTATTTAAAAAAATAGAGATAAAAATAGAAAGTAAGAATTATTTTGTTAAATAGAATATAAAACATAAAAATTTCTCACTGGTAACGTAGTGATATAATTTATTGTATTAATAAAATTATTTTTAACTAATTTTGTATTAGGATTACTTATTATTTTTTATTTTCAAATAATTAAATATTTATTAATTTAAATAAAATTTTAAATAGTCAAAACTTTATGCTAAAATATATTTATAATATAAAACTTTGGTAAAATTATTCAATTATTGAAAAATCCCTTAAATACATAAGAATTTTCCTTGAAAAGACTATAGAACAAAGCAAAATATAAAAAAATACATCCCAAAAGTCAGAATGCGACAGCTAAAAAAATTATATCCTAATTAATATGTAAACCAAAATTAACCAAAAGAAAGAGATATCACTATATTATAGAAAATTGAACTCTAATATAAAACAAATGATTAACAATCTTATAATGAATTATTCAATTGAATTTTCCTAATCAAGTAAATGATATTTTTTTTTCTTTTTTCTGTGCTTGATAGTCTCCCATATCATTTTTTTTTCTGTATTATTTTTATGTAGAATAAGCCAACATAAAATCTCAAAATGTGCGCTATTGGACACACTTTGAGAAATATGTGAGAAATAAAATAAAATAATGTTAAAGCAAATACAAACACATTGAATAATTATTTATATAATTAAATCATTAAAAGAACAAAAACTAATGCTATAATATCCTATATTGTATATCGATTAAAAAATTTCTAAGGTGATGCAAGACATATACACTATAATCAACCCTATAAATTAAAAATATATATGTTAAAAATAAGGAATAAAATATTTAAACATTAACTTTAATAAAAAAGTTTAACACAATAGTTACACATTTAATTGTTGATATTCCTCCGATGTAAACACATGAAAGCTGCTAAATGTGGGATGTGAGGAATGCTCATAAATGTGAAATTGAGAGAATGCAAATACTTCACCGAGAAAATGTGACTGCAAAAAAATAAAATATATAATCATACAAAAAGTTTGCATTATTTGTATATGTGTCACATAAATAAAGGAGAGAAAAATATCAATTTGTTCATACTTTTCTTCCCTTGATGAATTGTCTTTTCATTGAAGACTATCCAATATTAATACTTGATTCTCCTTCATGTTAAGCATTAATAGGTACCAGTGCCCACCACTATCATTTATAGGAATGAAAATCTACTGTTCCATGGTTAGATAATTAGTATTAGTAATGTTAAAGAAAATTAAGATGATTTCATTTTTTACAAAAAAATATAAGATATAACAAAATGTTAAGATAAATTACTCGCTTACTAACTTCCATATTTTTTCTATAAATTTCTTTATGCTTATAATACTTAATAAACTTCTCTAATGTAGGGCGATTCTCTTACAAAACTTTTTGTTGCAAACATGATAATCATAAAATTTCAATAAAAAGATACAAAAATGAGCAAACTATAAATAATAATTATAATTGTAACATAATGATGGAAGACATACTGGGAAATGTGTAGGCAAAAACTAAATTTTTTTTAGTGTTGTCTCTCTTATTTTCCGCAATGATAAGTGCATTTACCATCATCACATTTATCACCTAAGATTACATGTTAATATCAATGACATTATCTACTAATTCATTGAAGTATTTTTAAGAAAAAATAAGTATTCCCTCTGTGGAAACTCGATATTTTGGCTTCAATGACTGAAATGTTGTGTGAGTTACAAATTAAAAACTAATACGATAGATAATGGACCTCAATTATTGTAAAAAAAAAGATAATTATTTAGTCTGTTATGAATTAAGGAAATTTCAGAATGATTAATTTTTCAATTAAAAAATAAATTTACCCTGTCAAATATGATTTCTCAAAAATTACTGCACAAATTTCTTTAAGGGGATCATCTAGTCCCATTTTAGGCACCCAATTTGCAGATGGCTCATTGATTAGCTATACATATGAATATTAATGATTATATATTAGTATAAATATTAGAGAGATGTTTGCATATATAATGTTTAATTTGTTGCTTTAAAATGATTTGGACTTACCTTGGTTGGAGTAATTATCAATTTTTTCTTTTTGTCACTATCAACTTTCTTCAAGGGTGATCTTTGTGCTCTATTTGGTTTCAATTTCGCTGTTTTGAATAAATTTTCCTATTTAGTGGCAGAAGATGGACATGTAGGCGTTAAGTTAACAATGGAACAAGCATTATATGGTTGGACAGAAACTTGTGCTTATCAAATACACAAATAAATTAACATTTTAATCTAATGCATAAAATTCAAAAAAATACAATCATGATCTTTGGTAAAATAAAAGCTATAAAAATTTTATTACATGCCTGACATTATACTCGTTTTTTCTCTGTTCTCTTTTAGGTTGCTTGGCTCCACTGAAAAAATATTACCAACCAAATCCCCGACTGGAAACTTATGTATTTCCTTAACTTCCTTTTCATTAGGCTCATTCTTAAGTACTTGCTCTAGAGATTTTATATTATTTTGATTCGAACATTTATCATCAACCTTGAAAAACCCTTTATGTTTTGATTTATGTTCCTTTGGCTCTTCAAAAGTTCTCTAGTTCTTATAAATGTCACTGACCATATTTTTTATGGATGTTATCTCAATATATACATAATTTTTTAATGATGTCATCTCATTAAATAAATTCTGTAATTTCACAGAAAGATCACCCATATTTTCATTTGTTCATCCTTCTAATGCTAAGATGATTTTTTTTTTCCAATCCATAATATCATGTTTTAGGATATCCATCTTAGCCTTCACATTCTAAACAATATTCTCCAAACATATATAAAATTATTATATATGAATATAATATAAATTGTATATTTAAATTGTAGATAACAATATTAAATACTCACATTTTGTATGTTATATGTCTCAGTACTTGCAGTATAATTTGATAAATTTTTTTGTTGTTAACACAACTTTTTTCTTTAAATCCTAAAAAAATATAAAAATAATTTTAAAATACATATATAGCTACAATGATAGCTACATGAATAAAAATAATGGCTAATATATAATAATAGCTCTATAAATAAAATTATGGTAGCTATTTATAGTTTCAAAAATGGTCTCAATGACAAAGATTATGATTTTTGCTTCAATTTATAACCATCATAATTTTAGTGATCCATTAGCCACAATTTTATGGCCACGTAGATATGTCATAGTTAATTGGGTATTTTAGAGCGATCTTTCATCTCTCTCTGTCTCTCTCTCTCTCTCTCACACACACACACACACAGAGACACATACACAGGCACAAACAACTGATAAAAAAAAAAAAATCATACTCATTTTTATTGCCTCCTAACTTTTCCCTCCTTTTAACGGAAAATAAAAAAACCCTCTTCTATTTTTATCCTTTAATTATAAAAAATTTCCACTGTTCTGCCTAATGGTTTACTTAGTATCTCATTTCATTTTCTTTTTATACAAAACTTGGTCTTTGTAGGAGGGCTAAGCATGAATGAGCTATATTCAAGAATGAAAATATGAAGAAACTGAAGGAAATAAATTCAAACCAAAAATGAAAATATTCTTATTCCAAAATAAAATAAATATTTATATCTTTTTGAAATAAAAATTAAAAAATGTTATATTTATATGTTTATATAATAATAATATTTTTTTGGTCGAGTGAAACTTATATATAATAATATTATTCAATTTGATTTTATTTAATTTGATTAATATAGATTGATTATAGATACAAATGTGTTAGAAGCATTAGAACAACTATCTCAAAGTATAAATTTGATTTTGTGCCGAATGAAATAGTTATTCATAGAGTTAAAAACTTATTAATTGAAAATTATATTTCTAACTTTATAGATATTTGAAGTTGGTGTTTGAAAAATTATAAAGAATTTATGTTAATTGATTTTTTTTAAAAAAGTTAAAAATACTTCTTTTTCAATCGTAACTTTTAAGATTTTTTTCATAAATTATACTTTTCAAAACACACTTTTTTTTCCCTCCAAGCCCAATATTCCCATAACTACCATGACAGGTATGAATTTTTTTTTTTTTTTTAATTTTCCCTTTTCCTCATTGATCTAATGCTTGAGGCTATTGTCATTTGTTTTATTCAGAGAAAATTTCTTAGATTTAAAGATTTTAGGGGAATTTAAAATGCGTACTATGAGTTTGTTTTTTATCATCATTTTTGCATAGTTTTGTTTTGTTTTGTTAAGGTTTTATCATATTTGCAAGTCTATGATATGGTGGGAGAAACCCCACCCCTTATTTTTCAAAAGAAACAACCAGCTCGCACTATTGAGTTTATCAGCATTTGATTAAGGTAAGTAAAAAAAAAAAAATGTAATTTTAGTTTGCTTATCAAAGTAATGCTTTTATCTGACATGCTTGTTAGTGATTTTTTTTTTTGAAATATCATCTAGTTTTACATTGGTGATTTTATTCATTTTTATTTTCAAGTGTTACTTTCAATTAGCCATTTTGCTTTTCATTTATGCAAAAGACAAAACTCTTTTCATAGTTATAATTTGAGATTACATAAAAGTATCTAGGTTATAGACTAAGGGAAAATTCTGGAATATAATAGAAAAATCTATAAATAGTATCTAACTTTAGTCTTGCTCTTATGTTGTAGTGTCAACTAATAAATACTGTTAAAAAATTATGAGCTCAGTAAATTTGTTAATTATTCTACCACCTAAAAACTACTCTTCACCATCTCATTTATCCTGAAATTTACTCATTTTCAATTCTATTCCCAACTCTCAAACGTAACCATTTGCTCCCAAAAAAAATGCATTTTGTTGCAAATTTATTTAGGCTTTATTTAGAGCATAACATGGATAACGTGACTTGCATATGTGGCCTAAGTCTTGCTAAGATGGAATGACACATCTTCACCTCTTTAGGTTTGATTTCTCATTAATCCTAAACTTTAGTTTTTTTTTTCTTTTTCAGATCTATCCTATCTTGTGTCAATTCAAATATATTAATTTAAATACATGAAATAATAAATTTCATAAAAATTTATAATTTCACTAACTATTAAATATTATCATAAAAATATAATAAATAAAAAATGTAATATAATTGATTGTGAACACATGCATATGACCAAATTGAACTAAAAAAGATACAAAAACTTATGAGATCATCATGCCTCTGTTATCGAATATTCAAAAACTACATCTTTTCTAGCAAGTTTCCTGTGAATTGTTATTATTGCAAACTAAACTTAATTAGAATTAAATTGATCATGAAAAAAAGAAGGAAAGAATTCATTTATAAAAAATTTCTAGAATTTTATTATCACAAATTCAAATTTATAATAAGGTGTAAGGCCATCTTTTATATTAATTCAAAGATTTGTTTATGGACAACACAAAGCTTAGCTAGAGAGATTATGTTTTCTGCTTAGGCTAATACATGTATACCAAGTCTCAAGGCCTAATTGATGAGATTAATCACGCATCAATAACTAAACAAGATAAAAACCTACTCAAATACATCTAACATGTGTGCTATGTAGCTCATTCTCATCTCCTTATCAAAGGCAATTCGTGCTTTCCTCTGAAGTTTTAAGACATCTACTACCTGACTTCATGAGGTGTAAGACATTAAGCCCATGTAGCCATACAAGCTGAAATCTTATCCCCTTTTTTTCTCTTATGTTCTCCTCCTATAAATACCTACTTCCTGCATTTTCCACTTCACCTCAAAACCCACCGTTAAAATATATAATAAACTTTCCTGTCCATTGTGGTTAAGCATTTCTTCTTCTCTCTTCCTCTTTGCCTTTTTGTTCTCTTCCATGGCTGCCTAGCTCACCAGCAAATTTCAAAAGCGAAATGAGTGCCAACTCGTAGCCTTAACGCCCCCGAACCTGATAATCATATTCAAGGCGAAGCTGGTACTATCAAGTCATGGAATCCTAATACCCAGTAGTTGGTGCTGGTGTTGGTGTTGTCAGGTGTACCATTGAACCCAATGGCCTTCTCTTACTAGCATACAACAATGCTTCCCAACTCGTCTATATTGTCCAAGGAAAAATTATTTCCTTGTCATACAAATATTATCTAGAACCTATGATATGAGTAATTTTATCACATATTTTAGGTTATAAGTTAGGAGTTTTTCTTATTTTTATAGAGTTTTATTTTATAATTAGTTGATTTTCTATTTCTTTTTTATTTGCACAAGAATTTTTTAAAAAAAGAGTTGAAATTGTGATTTTCAATAATGCCGCATGACTCATGCTACGGATCATACATTAACTAGATGAGTTGACTAGTTACTAGTGGCAGATTTGTATTTAGTAGATTGCGTGAGGGCTGCAGAATGACCCGTGCTTTGGACCAAACAATGCATTAGGTCCAAAATTTTAAACATTATTTCATTTGCCTTTTAAGGGGAGTTTTTGACGTATTATGAGCTAGAGACTTACGTGGAATAAGAGCAGCTTTTAGAGAGATCCAACTCTACACATAATTTTAAAGAAAATTTGATGAAGATTGGAGAGTTTTGCCAAAGGGTTCTCATTGATTTTTTTTTTTAGCTAGACTTTTTCTTTAGAAAAATTATTCCATTCAAATTGATGAATTCTTTCTTTTTTTGTTCTTTTCTTCTTCCCATATTGAATTCATTTTTCAATTCTACAGATTAGGGTGAAAGTTTAATACTTATTTCATAAAGATATAAAGTGACTCTGCTTCAATTATATTGGATGTCTTGATTTAATGTGTTTAAGATTAATTAATTTTGTATATAAGATGGCCACATATATGCAATGCTTGAGACTATAGATCATAGAGTGAAAGTAGAAGTTTAGGGTTAGTCTTAACATGTTAAATTATAAGATTGAGACCACGAAAGTAGACTTGACTTCTAGAGATATTAAAGGATTATTCAATTATCTTAATAAATTTTTATTAAATTTTGTGATTATGAAAGTATGCATAATTTTAGTAAGAAGAACTCAATATTGCTTGTAAAAGAATATTAAGAAAATTAGGAAGATTCATATTCAAACACAAACCCATTCACATTTGAAATAAATGGCTTGATATACTTATGTAATACTATTATAGTGGACCCAAATTCCCTAAAAATCATTTGCATAAAAGTTTCTTCAAATTGAATTTCAGTTCTATTTAAGTAATTTTGCAATTTTAATTTTTAAATTATTTTCGTTATTATAATTTGATTGCTAGATAATAGGAAAATTGAGGTTTTATTGGTACTTGTGTAAATTAATCCTCATGTGAATGAACTTTACTTCATATTATATTACTTGTATGCGATTTGTACATTTGCAATAGTTTCATATGCAACGACCTATAACTGAGAGTTCAATTATTTTAGGATTATGAGATTATGAGTTTGAACATTGATAAAAGTCTAAAAAAATTAGTTTTAATCAAGCAATGTATATTCATTCCATTGGTTGAGATTTTTGTACTACTGATAATATATGTGTTATATATAATACTTGTCGGTAGAGGCATGACTAGAGCCTTGTTTCTAAGATACCTTGAAACATTTCAAGAATCTCAAGAATAGTGGTAGCAATAGGGTCCAAGACCAACACTAGAGGATTCGTCATTTTTGTTGAGGTGATATTATTGCTTTTCCTGCTGGAGTAGCCAATTAGTGCTCCAACGAGGACAATGAGCTTATTGTTACCATTTTTATCCTTGACATTGCCAACATTAACAACCAGCTTGTGTAAGCTAATTTATACACGTGTATTATTATATTTGTGTTTTTGACTAATTTGGAGAAACTATCTTGTCAATTTGGCACACAAGCAAACAATGCACTCTTTTCTCTTATAATTCACATTTTCATATGGGTATCATATGTTCTTGTAATTGTATCTAATAATTACTCACTATTTTGATTTTAGCTGAAACTTCAATTTCAATCAAGTAATTGATTTCTTGGGTTAACTTTTCTTACTGTATTATAGCACTTCTATTTAGTTAGAAGGAAAGAATGAAAGATTTAATTTACAAAAAGGAAAGAAGGAAAAAAGCCAAATTGATATATACATGTGCTTTAACAATCAATTATATGACATATTTTGTATTTATTATATTTGTATGACAATATTTAATAGTTGGTTAAATTAGAAATTTTTGTAAAGTTTATTATGTCATGGGCTTAAATTAATATATTTGAATTGATCCATATTAAAAGTTAGGATATATTTGAAAAATTAATTGAAGTTCAGGATAAATGAGAAATCAAACCTAAAGAATTAATGGTGCGTCATTCCATATCAAAAAGGCTCACATATGCAAGCCACATCATCCATAACATACATTAAATGAAGCATGGATAGATTTGCAATAATACATATTTATGCTGAAGCAAATTGATACATTTTGAAATTCATGATAAAATTGGAAAAATAAATGAAATTCAGGATAGTTGAGATGGTTATACCCTAAAAAATATGCTATATTGTTCAATTATTATTAACTTTCCGTCGCAAATTATGTTATAGCTTAATTTTTAAAACATGTTAATCCATTCTTCCATCACTTATTTGTTCTTCAAATCCTCTTTTCCTTTCTTGTTCACTTTTTATACTTTGCATTTCAACTTGAGGATCTATATAAAATGGACACTTTAATCTTGTTTTAGATCTCAGTACTCTGTTGGCATGCGTATTCTTGGTTATCTCTCCAATTTTTTTCCCTTGAAATCAAATAAGAATAACTAATTAGAAGATGTTTAATAACTAAATCAAATTATTATAGAAATAATTTATTCTTCCTATAAAAAAAATTATTCGCCACTAACCTTGTGCATATGTTCTCAAATCTGTAGATATTTGAAGCACTTTCATCTGAAAATTGACATGTATGTTGATTATTAGCATATCTTCCTTTCATTGGTGAAATTCAATCAACACAAATGACTATAAGGTTTCATGAAACATACTCCTTCCTTGAAGAGAATTTTGTTTGTAAGGAAGCTTCTATAAAATAAATAATAGGGGCTTCTATTTTCAAAAACTCTTAAAAGATTGAACCACCCATATAATCTATATACCCAATGAAAAAGCAGCTTAAATTGTTAAATAACTTTTTGAAATGACAACGTGTATGTGTATATATATTATAATTATTTTATATTACAATAATTATATATCATAATATTATTATCATAATAATATATATAATAATATATAATATAATAATATAATACAAACAAATTAAAATTAGAATATAATGCAACCAAAATTCGTTATAACCTTACAACAAAAACAAAATCAGGCTATTGTGTAGTTATTGCTTTGTTCTTTTTTTTTTTTTTTTTTTAAAAAAAAAATTATTTTACTTAGGACTTTTAAATTTTAAATACAGCCTTCAATACTTTAGGACCCTTTTTTTTTTTTTATAGTGCATTATTGTCTTTTTTTTTATTGTTTCCCCTTTTTATTTATCATTTATTATTATTTTTTTATTTTTTTATTTGTTATGTAAAAGCTCTCACATACTAGAATATTGAAATATCACGAAAAATGATGAGGTTCTAAGTGAAATGAAAATATTTGTACCTAATGTGATGTTTATTTTGAAAAATGTTTTCAAATCAAAACAATAAATTTAAATTCTCAGTTTTCAAATCCAATTGCATTACAATCATAGAATAAAAAATAAATTGAAATACTCATATTTGAATTCAATTGTAATAATTTATATAATCATGAGATTATAAGTTTATACTAACATTTTATTAGAATCATAATTCTTAAAATCCTTAGTCTCTTGGCCAGCCACCGATAATATATTTTGAAAAGGTTGATTTTCTAGTTTTATACCATCTCTTGTATTATTGCCACAGCTACCTCCTTAATTTTTTATTGGAAGGTTCTCGAATTGAACGCTAAGTCAATGAACATTATTCATGTAAAACTTATTAGCTATGTTTTTTTATTTTTTATTTATGAGTCCGTATCAATTGGATTCAATTATGCCATATGAGTAATAGTTTAGTGGTGGTTTAGTGTAAGTGTTCACACTACCAATTATTAAGGGTTTGTTTGGGATAGTTAATAAATATAACTGATACCAGTTGCTAATAACTGATAATTGATAACAGTTTAATATGAAGTATTTAGTAAATTATGTCTAATTATTGTTGTTAATTTTTAAAATAACTAATAAAAATATATTGTTAATACTTGATACATTAAATTAAATTAACTAAATTAAAATATAATAAAATAATATATTTTTCACATATGATCGTAAAGTATAATTTCAAAAATTAAAATGCTATAATTATTAATTTATATTTATGAAATCTTAGTAATTATTTCTTGTTAATGTTAATTAATAAATGTCAATATATTTCTAGTAATTACAATATCGTACATATAATTTTTTTAATAAAATTTATATATAATAATTTAAAATAAAATTATTTTTTATATAAATAATTAGAATATTATGATTCATTGTTATTAGTTGAATTAAAATATTATAATTTATAGTTATTAATTATAATAAAAATAATTTGAACTTTTTTTAATTAAAACAGAGGTTCAAAAAAGCTCTAAATAAAAGCTAATAAAGAATGTAACTGATTAAAGTTATATTCATTATCAACTGCTTTTTTATTTAATTTATTAAATACCTAATTCTTAGTTGTTTAATAAGAAGTCTCTACCCACTATATATATCAGCTGTACTAAAACATCCCCTAAGGCATTCTAAAATTTTTTGTTTATAAATTTCCTTGTTAGAATATGAGCTCAAAATTGATTCAACTATTTCAAAATTTTTTACATTAGATCGTATATACTTTTTTTTTTTTGTAACCACCTAAGTTCTGCTGTTTGAAAATGTCATAACTAAATATCATAATTGTAATTTTAAAATTAAATTTTTTTATCAATATGTTTCATGTAAGTCCCATAAATAATAATGGTGAAACTTTTTTAAATTTAAATTCAAAATTTGAAATTTGTACTTTTAAAATAGGTAAAATATTCAAATTTAATTTTAAAAGATATAATATATATATTTTTTGTTATTTTATATAAGAAATTTGAAATTTGTACCTATAAGGTAAGTAAGATATTCAAATTTAATTTTAAAGGATATAATATATTTTTTTGTTATTTCATATAAGTCCCATGAATAATAATGATGATTCTTCTTTAAATTTAAACTCAAAATTTAGAATTTGTACCTATAAGATAAGTAAATTATTCAAATTTAATTTTAAAAGATATAATATATTTTTTGTTATTTCATATAAGTCCCATAAATAATAATGATGATAATTCTTTAAATTTAAATTAAAAATTTATACCTGTAAGGCAAGTAAAATATACAAATTTAATTTTTAAAAGATATAATATATTTTTTTTATTATTTCATATAAAAATTTGAAATTTATGTCTATAAGATATGTAAAAAATATTCAAATTTAATTTTAAAAGATATAATATATTTTTTGTTATTTGATGTAAGAAATTTGAAATTTGTACCTATAAGATAAGTAAAATATTTAAATTCAATTTTAAAGATATAACATATTTTTTTTATTATTAATATAAGTTCCACAAATGATAATGATGATACTTGTTTCAAACTAAATTTAAAATTTAAAATTTGTACCTATAAGATAGTAAATATTCAAATTTAATTTTAAAAGATACAATATATTTTTTGTTATTTCATATAAGTCCCAAAAATAATAATGATGATACTTCTTTAAATTTAAATTCAAAATTTAAAATTTGTGCCTATAAGATAAGTAAAATATTCAAATTTAATTTTAAAAGATATATATATATATATATATATATATATATATATTAAGATTTGTATCCAACAACTATAACCTTAAATTAAATTTAGGTACTGATCTTATATAAACTTAAGCATGAAAATAGAATGTATATAATGAGTTTTTATTTTAAAGAAAAATTCAAAATAAAATTTTTTTATTCAACTTGAGTATCAAAACATTTTGTTTAAGAGTGTTAAATATTTTCTCTATATTATATTCTTTTTACATTCTCTTTATTATAATGACATGTAACATGATTTAAAATATAAATATTATTTGTAATTAAAGAATATAACAATAATGTCAGTCACGTATTAATATAATAATAAAAAATTAAAGAGAATATATATATATATATCCTAAGATTTGTATGCAACAACTATAACCTTAAATTAAATTTAGTTACTGATCTTATATAAACTTAAGTATGAAAATATAATGTATATAATGAGTTTTTATTTTAAAGAAAAACTCAAAATAATTTTTTTTTATTCATCTTGAGTATCAAAACATTTTGTTTAAGAGTGTTAAATATTTTCTCTATATTATATTCTTTTTACCTTCTCTTTATTATAGTGACATGTAACATGATTTAAAATATAAATATTATTTGTAACTAAAGAATATAACAATAATATCAGTCACGTATCAATATAATAATAAAAAAGTAAAGAGAATATATATATATATATATATATATATATATATATATATATATATATATATATATATATGTTGAGATTTGTATGCAACAACTATAACCCTTAAATTAAATTTAGTTACTGATCTTATATAAACTTAAGTATGAAAATATAATGTATATAATGAGTTTTTATTTTAAAGAAAAACTCAAAATCATTTTTTTTATTCATCTTGAGTATCAAAACATTTAAATATTTTTTCTTTATATTATATTTTATTTACCTTCTCCTTATTATAGTGACAAGTAACATGATTTAAAATATAAATTTCATTTGTAATTAAAGAATATAACAATAATGTCGGTCATGTATTAATATAATAAAGAAATGTAAAGAGAAGACAATATAGAAAAAGTATATAACGTTTCTTGTTTGTTTAATACCACTCATTACCATTTAGTTATAGTACTTTTATGGTTTGTGTTAATTTGCATATAATTATGTTATCCTTTTAGTTTTGTATTATTTAAATAAATTTTGATAACTTATTTCACATGCAATAATTTCCTTTTATCACATCAATGATAATATGAAGAGTTTGAACATGAGAACTATCAATTGATTTTCGAACTTAATGATAATGGTCGACACGCATGCAAGTATGTATCACTTATTTGCTTATTTTCATTGAAAATCTATCATTTTTTCTTTGCATCATTCTAACGTTGAACATTAATTGTATAAGCAATTTTAATTATTCAATGCTCTTAAAATTATAATCATAATTTTGTAATACATTCATTTATCAAATTTTCATGACTATGAATGTTATACCAATGCTCCTTGTCTTCGATATACACAACATATATGTGCTTAAAAAAGACATTTTATGAAAAACCTTGCTGTGGATAACATAAAAATGAAGTTAGACTACAGTAATAATAAATTGTAATATAACAAAATTGCTAATATCTTTCTAAGCATTTTTATTGGTTCCCCTGTAGCGGATTCTTTCCTTCACTAAGCATTTTTATTGGTTCCCCTGTAGCGGATTCTTTCCTTCACTTTGTTCATCTTTTACACCCATCTCCACTAGACATGCAGTCATAAATATACATACCTTTCAAAATCAAATCGTATCATAATTAAGGCAAACACTATAAACTACTTTGTGAATTAAAAGGTTCCTTGATATATTTGCTAAAAATTCTTTAAGTATTATTTTATTTATTGACCCTTTTTAATTGATTTCTATTTTAGTGATACCATTCTTTCTAATGGATATATCTATTTGGATCGACTTGATTTTTCTACTTTATCACCAAAGAAATTTTTGGACGCACTCATAAGTATTATAATTTTTAATACAATTATTTAAATATTGTAATTAATTTTGATTTTATATATATTGTTATTACCTTTGATGGCTAATATCTTTTATTGCTGCAATATTAACAAAAATTGAATAATAAAAAGCAAAATGTCTACATCGGTATCTGCCAGTTGACTTTTTGATAATTATTTATAATTTTCTTGTGTATTGAAAATTTTATGAAATAAATGGTAATTGATACAAGGGCTTTATTGCGAGTCATTATTAACTTTAGAGTTATGCATCTGATGGTTCGAAATATGCCAAATCTTATATAAAAAATAAAAATTTTTTAGAAAGAAATACATCTAAATTACAAGATTATGAATATGTAATTTTATGAATTAATGATTAATTTCTTGATTTGATAGAATATAATGTCATTAAATATATAAAATCATGCAGAGTTTCTTCCTAATTCACATTGATAGTAGAGAAGAGGGCCAATTTTTTTTTTCTTAAGTTTGATTCATATTAAAAGAAAACTTGTAGAAATATTGGATTTATATCCAGAGTATTTAGTTCCTAAAGAACACAAAGATGAAGTTATGAAAGTGGTAAGAAATATTTTATAATTTAGTTCTGATGACGTTTTATCTGAGTTAGAGTCATTAAAAAAATATTTCTTGTTTCCAATTGAAAAACAGTTGAAATATATTAATGAAAATGTTTAAGAGTGATGAAGATTGTGATGGATGGACAAGTTCAATGTGATCATGCCAACAAATATGCCCCTTCACCCCAATGGGTGAATTCTTTATTTCAATAACAAGTTCATATCTTCATAATAAAATGATTTCCCTCATCTTTTTCTATGATTCATATATAGGTATGATTGTGGTATGTATACCATAAAATTTATGCAATCACATGATCATGTTAGGAGTTCAAAATTTTAGGTGAAAATATTATTATTATTATTATTACTCCTAGTTTGAAAGTGAAGAAGAAAGGTTAGCATTGGCTTTATACTTAAAAAAATCTAACTTGAATCTTGAAAGAAAGCACGTGGAAAAAAAGCAAAGGAATATTAGAAGAATCATTCGAATAAATAAAATAGTTATGAAAGCTACAAGGTGTCTGCTTGAGAGGAAACTTTTACTCGAAGACATGACACAACTAGAAGACTTACCTTCTTACAACCTTCGACATGATCAGATAGCAATTTCAAATTTAAATATTGTAATTGTGTTGAGCAAACCATAATATCCACCACATCAATGAGTGTTTGCAGCACGTTTTTGTATCATAAGCTGATGCTATGCCAAGCTGATCCAAGTACCTGTGCAACATTAGTTGACTTGTTCCAAGATAACTGCAAATATCTATTGTATTAAGTATGCTAAAACTAACAAAAATGAGGAAAACTTGAGTAAATAAAGGAAGAAATAACCATAAGAAGAAGAAAAATAAGCACTTTCCTACCTTGTTCAACATTTTCAAAGGCACTTTCAATAATGGATTCCAATACATCATCACCAACTGCCATGAAAAGCATAAAAACACTGCCATCTAGACTTTATGCTTCCAACTTTAGATTTGATCATCTGCAAAATATACACCAGCCAATTACTTTCAGATAATGGATAATGATTCTCAAATTGAACAATCATTAAAAGAAAATCACGAATCTAGGAAATCAAAGTAGACACACTTAAAACAATGCAGTCAACGATTAGTCTCCTGATGAAATCACTTCGACTATTCCGCATAAGAACCATGAATGGCTTGAAAATGTCATTCTGAAAGTGAAATTGGTGAGCTCAGCATGCTCAAAATACTTCATACCAAGTTGCCAAAAAGAATCGATGGCATACATGACACTTTTCTCTTTATGGTGGCTCCTAGCTGCAATAAAATGATTTACAAGGACAAACCGTATTTTAGCCCACACCTAGAAAATGTATAAACAAAAGCCCCCAAACTATAAAAAGTGGAAATGCAATATGTGGGGAATGCAATAGAATTATCACTTGAGAATATTTGAAAAATGAACTGAAATGTTATGAAAAATAGAAAAGAAGATATTCAATAATTAAATGCTTATGGAGACAAAATTCTAACAAATAGACATTCATATACACACTTTCCACAGCTTTACTTCTTCAATTTAAATGTATCTAAAACCAACATATCCATTACTTCTAGGTGAACATGTAAATTATTGCTCCTAAAATTAATGGAACAATTGAGCCATAGTAATGGTATAATGTTAGATAGTATACCATAAATATGGAACTAATGTATCATATAGATGGTGCATACTGTAAGAATTTATTCAGGATCTAGTACATAAATTTAGAACACAAACTTTAACAATTAAGCGGAAACAAATTGCGTACCTGTCTGCGTGTTAGATTCCAAATTGCTTTGAACCATGATTACAACCGCTGAAATTAGACACTGAGATAATAGGTCAGAAGGGTTAGAAACGAAAGCTAGGTCTTCCTCTCCTTGACCTTCTCAAAGACGGCTACAATGGGTGTAGAAACTAGGATTGTCAATTTGAAGGCAGGAAAGAGGACCTAGCCTTGTCAATCTGAAGGCAGGAAAGAGGACCTAGCCTATTTATAATAATTTTAACAGGCCCACCCATTATAGGTCCATGTTAAAATAGGCCTACACTAACCGTCTTCCATATCGGCCCACAAAAGGTGTCACAAGCCCATAACTCAATTGATCACATTTTAATTGGGCTTACTCCAATCAATAAACTATATTATTCAGTCCGTTTTATAAATAATTAAAATAAACCCATAATTAATATTAGGCCACATAAAAATTTCAACATTCTCCCACTTGGGCAATATTAATTATGACGTTTTCATGTTTTTATGAAAGAAAATATTTTTGAACACGACTCTCGGATTGAATACTTTAAACTCAAATGTAGCTACAAAATTTTGAAAACATATAGTTTATTGATAAAATGACACCTTAAACACAATCTTGTCTACATTAAATTATCAATATCGGATCATGGCAGTAGTTATACCCTTTATTGACATAGTACCAATCTATAGTCACAAATATTGACAACTTAATCAATCTGGATTCTGATATGGCAGTGTATCAAGAAAATAACACTCACATGTGATCAATACACTATTTGCTTTGTCAGTCCTCCAAATATTTCTCTTTCACACATGCTCAAATGAGCAAGATAAATTCACAAGGCTTCACAATAAGACTTTTATTTCAATTTTGAAAATACACACATAATGTCATAGCCTTTGTTTCTAGAAACACAATTGGAAACCAACATAACTTAAGATAATCACACCAATCTTAAGCACACCATGCACAACTCATAGCATGCTATATATATATAAAATGTGCACATACACATAATAAACAACTACAAAGCATTCAACTCATAAATATGAATAGACAATGTAGCAAAATTATTCAACTTAGACATTCAATCACAAGCACAAAACTCCTACTAACCAAACACATCAAAAGACTCCATAACACTCATATCACAAACATGTTTCTTGAAAACTATGGGTCTGAGTCCTTTGGTTAGAGAATCAACTAACATCAAATCAGTACTAACGTACTAAATCTCAATGTCTCATTTCTTCACTAAGTCTTTGACTGTAAGATATTTAATCTTCATATACTTAGAACCACTCAAACTGTTATTGTTCTTAGAGAAGAACACAACAACATTATTATCACAATAGATTCGAAGTGGTCTAGTAATTGAATCAACCACAAGCAAACCTGAAATAAAATTCTTTAACCATATGGATTATGTACTAGCACCATAACAAGTAATAAACTCAGCTTGCATAGTAGAAGAAGCTGTAAGTGTTTGTTTAACACTCTTCCTTGAAACAACACCACCGACAAACATAAAAATATAAACTGAAGTAGATTTCATATCATTTTTATAGCCTGCAAAATCAGAGTTTGAATACCTCACCACTTTAAAATCATCCACATGCCTATAAACCAATATATAATTTTTTTTTTCTTTTGCAAGTATCTCATTACTTTCTTAGCAGCTACCCAGTTATTCCACCCAGGATTAGAAAGATATCGACCAAGAACACCAACAATATATGCAAAATCTAGTCTTGTACACACCTGGGCATACATTAAGCTACCAACTACACTTGCATAAGAAATATTATTCATGGTTCGTTTCTCTATATTACTTTTAGGGCATTGCTCATTGCTAAATTTATCTCCTTTCACAACAGGAGTATCACCACCTTTGCGAGATTGCATATTGAATCTACTGAGCACATGATCAATATAGACCCTTTGAGAAAGACCTAATAAATGATGAGATCGATCATGACGAATCTCAATACCCAAGACAAAAGATGTCTCTCCAAGATCTTTTATATCAAAAGTCCTAGAGAGTAACTTTTTAGTTTCATAAATCATCCCCATGTCATTACTAGCCAACAAAATATCAACATATAGAACAAGAAATATAAATTTACTCCCATTGATCTTATGGTAAATGCATTGATCTATCTTGTTCTCTGTGAAGTAATTATCTCATCAAATTTGAGATACCATTGACGCAAAACTTGTTTGAGACCATAAATATATTTCTTCAGCTTACAAACTAAGTGTTCTTTATCATTTTCTTTAAAACACTCGGGTTGCACCATGTAAACTTTCTCACCCAAATCACCATTTAAGAATGTCATCTTGACATCCATTTGATGCAATTCTAAATCAAAATGAGCAACCAAGGCCATAATTATTCTAAAGGAATCTTTAGAGGAAATATGAGAAAAAGTCTCATTATAATCAACACCTCCACGCTGTGTAAACCCTTAGCAACCACTCTGGCTTTAAATTTTTCAAACAAAAAAGGTTCAAACTAGGTTTTCTATTAGTCCACAACTCAAAAGGTGTTTTAGGTTTAGATTTGCTAGGGACATAGTTCAAAATATAAATGGCAATTTTAATAGCCTTACCCTATAAAAATTCGAATAAGTTAGACCTACTCATCATACTTCTCATCATATCTTTCAAAGTACGATTGCGCCTTTCAGCGACACTATTTTGTTCGAGACTACTAGGCATGGTATATTAAGCAACTATTCCACATTCTTGCAAATATTTAGCAAACTCTCCCATATGTTGATCAGTCTCATTATATTTGCCATAATATTCACCCCTACAATCAGACCTCACAATTTTAATGACTTTTCCTAATTGTATCTCAACCTCAGTTTTGAAAATTTTAAACATCTCGATGACATCAGATTTCTCATTTATTAAGTATAAATAGCCATAACGAGAAAAATCATCAATAAAGGTTAATAAAATATTTATTGCCATAAATAGTAGGTGAATAAGGTCCACTAATATTATTGTGGATAATCTTTAGAAGATCTAAACTTCTATTAGCACCTTCCTTTTTATTCTTAGTTAATTTACCCCTTATACAATTCACACAATTATCTAGATCTTCAGAATCAAGAGAAGGAAAAATGTCATCTTTCACTAGTCTTCCAATTCTTTCTCTAGATATATGACTTGCACGTTTATGCCACAATGAAAAAGATTTTTCTTTAACTAAGGATCATTTGATCATAAAATTGGTGTCACTATAAGGACCATAATCACTAGTATCATTCAAACACAGTTTATATAAATTATCAAATAAAACACATTCACCGATCAATTTAGAATCTAAAAACATATTAGCTCTTTCATTACCAATAGCAAAGTAACATCCAATTTTATCCAAATAGAAATAGAAACCAAATTTCTCTTGAAAGATGGAACATAAAAGGTATTCTCCAAAACTAGACAAAATCCAGATTCCAATATATTAAACTGATATACAATCTTATTTAAAATAGAAACATAAATCAAGTTTAAGACCCCTAAGTTTGGTTTGAAGGTGAACCATATTTAGAATGTAATCCCTTATACCCCCATTATGGTTGTGGGTGGATTTAGTAGGCTTATCCTTATAAAGAGCATATTCTATCTCATACATTCCCAAAACAAACTGAATGTCCTATTTCCACCTCTTAAAGTTTGTGCTAGTCAAGAGTTCAACGCTCACAATACTATTATTAAAACTAAAAGAGACTGTTTGCACAAAACAAGAACATGTATTATAATTAGGCTATATACAAAAAATCAAATTTATGATTTACACAATCTAAAAAATTCTAGCATCACTACATAGTTCCCTTTAGGCAGAACATGCACATGCAATAGAATTTCTAGTTATGAAGCACACAATCAAGATCACACTAGTTTCGAGCAATTTATCCCCTTTGGGCAGACAAACTCTCTAGACTAATACTACTCTAAGCACAAATGACTTCATCTCAACAAGCTCTCCCATAATTAATGCATCTAATAACCCCCTTTAGGTAGGTTATTATATACATCAATTTGGAATTATCTCTTCGTTCCAACAAGCACTCCCAAAACCAATGCATCTAATAACCCCATTTGGGCAAGTTATTATATTCATTGATTTGGAATTATCTCTTCGCAAAAATTAAAATTAACTTTATGAATTTCAATAGACGTCCCACTTTGGCGGTAACACCCATATCAACCTATAAAATTATTTTTAATTAGAAATTTATAATAGCCCAATTACAATATATACTAAACGCAAATATATATTTCAAAAAAATACAAAAGGTACCAAACATAATATACTTTAATTTTAAGTACATGATTATTTTCTCATATATGTGCAAAATAAATATATATTAGCTATTTATTTAATCCTATCACAAATTTAATCTTACTAAATAACAAATTGACAATCAATTATATATATAAATTACCTAAATATTAATATATTTATATATATTAATAATTATTAAAATAAAATTAAAATATATATTATGAAGCACATGAATATAAGCTTTGCTTATCTAAATATTTGTCCGCATAACAATTTAACAACTAAATCACCCAGCTCAATCGACAAAGATCAAACATCTGAGCCTTAGGGTCGTGGGTTCGAGACCCACGACACCCCCCTTCCCTTTCTTTTTTTTTTTTTTTGCAAAATCATAGATCGTGGTCGAATGGGAGCGGTCGACGTGGGCACAATAATCAACACAACACAACAATAATCAACACAAACCAAATCATACAATCTTTTGGTGTTCAAACATCGGCAACCCAAAACAAATTTTTTTTTAGAAGGCGATTTCTTGTTCTCTTGCACCAAGGACCACACCCCCACTGTCTGGTTTGCCTATAGCAGCGAGCGCTTGGGCACTTACAGTGGCCACAACGATGTTGTTTGGTGCTGCAATGTCTCGAGGGATTCGATGTGGCTGATTAAGGGGAGCGCGGACTAGACAGCGATGCTATGGGATGTGGAAATAGGGACTCAGTTGTATTCTTTCAATTTTGATTTACTTGTGCTATGGAATTTTTTGTTTGTGACAACGGTTTGGAACCAAAAACAAAATAAAGGGATTTCTACTTCTTTTTTTTTTTTTATGAAAGAATTGTAGAGTGGAGAAAGGGAAAGAAAAAAAATTGGCAGAGAAGAAGGGATTTGTCCAAAACGGGTTTAGAACCCCCGACCTATGAAACTCTTCGTGCCACACCAACCATCCGAGCTAAGAGAATAACTTGTTACGGTAAGGGCAAACAAATATATAGCAAATCAATACAGCAACATCGGTTATCAAAATAATAATTTTGCCAGAAATTTTTTTTCGCTAACACGGATTGATCTTGCGACCCATTATAGGTTACTAACCTCACGAACCATCCAAACTAATGGAGGAGACTGTGACAGTAGAGGCAAATTCAATATATCAAAGGGGCGATCGACTATGGTGGGATACCCTAGCTCTGACCAAAATTTGTTTTTGTTAAAAACACAAAATATTTAGGGTTCTAAATCATGTACAATCCCAAGGCTCTGATACCACATGTAAGAATTCATTCAGGATCTAGTACATAAATTTAGAACACCAACTTTAACAATTAAGTGGAAACAAATTACGTACCTGTCTGCGTGTTAGATCCCAAATTGCTTTGAGTCATGATTATAACCGCTGAATTTAAACACTGGGATAATAAGTCAGAAGGGTTAGAAACAAAAGCTAGGTCTTCCTCTCATTGACCTTCTCAAAGACGGCTACAATGAGTGCAACAACTAGGGTTGTCAATCTGAAGGCAGAAGAGGGGACCTAGCCTATTTATAATAATTCTAATAGGCCCACCCATCACAGGTCCATGTTAAAATAGGCCTACACTGACTGTCTTCCATATCAGCCCATAAAAAGTGTCACAAGCCCATAACTCAATTGTTCACATTTTAATTGGACTTACCCCTAATCAATAAACTATATTATTCAGTCCGTTTTATAAATAATTAAAATAAACCCATAATTAATATTAGCCCACATAAAAATTCCAACACATACTTGCACTAAATGCAATCACAACATCAACCTACCTTTCTGTGTTTAAAAGAGTGAAGAAATATTAAGTTTAAATAGGAACTATCATACAACAGGAACTATGCAACTACTACACTTGTAGGGGCTATAAAAGACAAGAAAACAAAAGCAAATATGAAGAATGGTCCTGAGACTTAAGACTAAATTATTTAAACCAAAATTTTTTCCTCAAATCCTTTAAGAAAGAGTTGAAATTAATTTCAGAGAAGTGCACAAACACCTAAAGAAAGAAAAAATCTTTAATCTGCCTACAATTTCACCTTAGTTCTGTAACAAATGGTTTACATGGAATTATGTGAAACAAACATGACTTGAATGCAACAATTATATAAACATAGGCCAATTATCAATATGAACCAAATAATCACACAAACTCTACATGACATAGCAGTTATCAATATGTACAAATAAAGGAGTTTGATCAACAAAAGATATATCATACATATACGAGCCATGTCGTAATAACTTATCTCAACATGTTTTTGCAAGCTGAATACATGAGTAGGATTTTGCTCCAATTCTTCAGTTAATACACCATAGAGAGCAATGAAGAATAAAATAACAGAATCACTGTGCAACTTAACACTATTGATAAAAATTTGCTCAACAGGTTTCCTAGCTAGCTCTCTTAGAGATTGAAGAACAACATCTTTGGAAACCTGATTTGATCCTTGCATGGCATGTGCAACAATAATAGTCGAAGTAATAAATTCAAGCAGAGAAACACATTACCAATTGCATTCCATATGCCATGAAGGGAATCAATTTCTAAGTCACACAATGGCAGTAAAGTCTTCAGTACTTCACTTATACTTTAGAGAATGCCAGAAAGTAAATCTAACATAAAAGTTCATAATTTTAAACACCATTCATTCATATGTGTCCTAATAATTGAAAACCAATACAAGAAGTTGCCAAATAAAAAACAAAAGCAAAACAAAGTAGCAAAATGATTTAGCTATAGGAGATAACAAAAGAAAGGAGACGCTAAAGAAGATCTTACCAAACCAAAACATATGGTATCCATTCCTAGAACATGTGTAATGTGTATTTCAGCTTTAAATCCCTCCATGCAGAGAATAACTCTTGGCTTATTTCTCCTTCCTCGGTCACAAAAAGAGTAGGAAGAAAAGGCCCTCCTACAACTTCAGCCATATGCCTTACAATATCTATTTATTATATAGCGTGGAAAATTCCTCTTATTGCCCTTTGCTTCTAGAATATTTGCTTAATTATAGCTTGAATCTTAGATTTGGCATTAGTTGATGAATTTCTTTTAGGAAGATCTAGATTTAGAATATTGACAAGGCGACCTATATCTTCGTTTTCTGGTTTTGGTCTACTTTTCCCAATATCAGCTGAATCATCTTTCATTTTTTCCTCTTCTTTAATAATGAAGTCACAAATCTCTTCTAGTAGATTTGTCGAGGCATAATCTTCAGCGTCATTCATGGTATTCATACGTACACAATCTGACTTAAACATTTTGGGCCACACTATTGGATTATGTGCATTTGTATGCAACATTGTAACTACACGTGCAAGAACATATGCAGTATCTACATTTTTGAAGGGACCCAAATTATTTATATAGTATTTGGCCATAAACGACGACGAAATAATTAATTAGAAAAAGCAATAGGCAAGAAAACTAAGGACTAGTTGGATGCTTGGATTACAGTCAATTCTAAGAGCCATTTTTTTTTAAATCATATCAACCAGATAAAGGCCATAAAAAATAAATGGTTTCTCAATGAAAATAAAACAACAAATTTTTTTTGAAGAACTAGCTAAAAAATCTAAGTCGAGTGTGTGTATATATATATATAACGTCTTAGATATACTTTGGAGATTTGGACTTAGTTTTATTTACAACATCTATTTGGTGGTTGAAGCTTATAAATACATCACTAAATGGACTTGAATGTAAGAGAATAACATTCATTGTAGCCAAACTCTTGCAAATTTATTTCTCAACCTTTTAGCATTTGCTTTCTTGTATTTTAGTTGTTGTTGTCTAGTGTGAGCATTAAATACCATTGTGTATAGGTTTGAGAGTTAGTCTTTGAATGTAAAACTCTTATTTAGGTTGAGTGTTAGCCATATAAAACACTAATGAGGTTGTGTGTAAGCCTTTTGTAAAAACACAAGTTGTAAAGTTAGTTTTGAGCTTTAAACACCATTGGACATTAGTGAAACACCCAATTAGAAGAATTGGGGTATGGATATAAGGTTGATTAATATTTGAATCACTATAAAACTTGGTGTGTTCTATTCTTCTTATACTTATACTTCTACTTCTACTTCTTTTATTTCTTACTTAACAAACTTTTCCCTTTAAAATTCAAAATTTTCACCAATGCAACCCCCTTCTTGGTGTACAAGGGCCAATAAGTGGTATTAGAGCTTAGTCTCAAACAAAGTCTTAATTGAGTGAGGAAAGATAATGGCACAAGAAGGAATTTGCACTCACCTCAAGCCTTACTTTGATGGAATCGACTATACTAATTAGAAGTATAAAATGGAAATCTATTTTGATAGTGATGTGGTGGATTTGTGAAACATTATAGCAATGGAATGGAAGCCTCCAACCAAAGTGGTAATGGTAATAAAGAACTAATTCTAAAGGAAGAATGGGTGGAAACACATAAAAAGTTAAATGGGAAGAACAAAAGGGCAATGACCATTCTTCTTAACTCTTTATCAAGATAGGAGATTGGTAGAGTGCAATATTGCCTAACCGTCCATGGGATATGGAAGGCATTGGAGAACTATTACAAAGGTACAACACTTGTGAGATCAATTAAGTTGGAAATCTATGTGATGGAGTGGGAGGTCTTCATGATGAAAGAAAATGAAAGCATTACTAACATGACAAATAAACTCCTCTCTATTATCATAAATAAGAAGAAATTTGAAAAATTTCTCACCAACCATGAGGTAAACACTAAAATTCTCAAATCTCTTACTCTTAAGAAATTTGGTGTTAGAGTTTGTAACATAAAAGAATCCAATTCAGAGATTGAAAAGGTGCAAATGGATGTCTTTATTGGCAAGCTACTTATGAGCTAGCTTTGAAAAAGGATGAAGAGATGAAGAAAATGAAAGGGTAAGGAGACAAAAAAGAAAAAGAAAAGAAGATTCTTGCTCTCAAATCTTCAAACAAAGATAAAGAGGTTGAAATTGCCTTTAATTATAGTGATGAGAGTGAGAAAGAGGAAAAGGAGCTAGCCATGCTCTCAAAGAGGACAAAAGAGCTCATAAAGAGAAGGAAAGATAAGAGAAACTTTAATAGAGCATCTCCCAATTTCAAAGGTAAGAAAAATGAAGTGAGTTGCAATGAATGTGGAAAATAAGATCACTTCAAGTCCAAATGTCCCAACCTCAAAAAGAAAAAAAAGTGGGACAAGGAGAAGAAAAAAAAGCTTTAAGGCTATATGGGATGATAGCTCAAGTGAGGAAGAGGAAGATGAAGTCGCCAACCTATGCTTAATGGCTCAAGAGAACTCTTGCAGTGAGGTAAGTACTTCTTCACATTATTGTCTTGATTACGAGGACTTACATGATGTGGATGATGAGCTTCTTAAAGCTCAAACCTTGAGATGTGATAAAACTAATGAGGGTATCTTGAGATGCAAATGCTACGTACTCAATACCAAGGACAACCATGGAAAATTTACCTCTAAAACCAATAAGGGTATCTTTCTTAGCTATTCCACCACTAACAAAGCCTTTAGGGTATTTAAGAAAAGACTATGGTGGTTGAAGAGTCTATGAATATTGTATTTTATGAGTCTAGCAAACTTGATCTTAGGAAAGGTTCTCTTATTGAAAATCTTATAGGTGACTTTGAGAAGTTAGAGCTTGATTCAATGCTAAAAGAAATTATGATTGATCTTGAAGATAATAAGCCTTCACAAGAATTTGAAGAACCTTAACTACAATAATAGGAAAATTAAGCTCAAGAATTATCCAAAGATTAGAGATACTCTAAGAATCACTCAAAAGATCTTATCATTAGTGAGACATCTAAGAGAGTAAGTACTAAAGCTCAATTACATGCTTTAGATTGTAACCTTACTTTTATTTCTCAAATTGAGCCAAAAAATATTTTTAAGGCTCTTGATGATGAGAGTTGGGTGATTACTATGCAATAGGAACTCAACCAATTTGAGAGAAAAAAAAGTTTGGTAACTTGTTCCTAGGCCTAAGGAACACCCGGTTATGAATTGCAAATAGGTGTTTAGGAATAAGTTAAATAAGCAAGGTGTTATTATAAGAAACAAAGCTAGATTAGTGCAAAAGGTTACAACCAAAAGGAAGGCATTGATTATGATGAAACTTTTACCGCCGTAGCAAGATTAGAGACCATTAGGATTCTTTTAACCTCACTTGTTAATTACTTGTATGTTAATTGATACTCAAGAGAGATTAATTTATCACTTATGTGATTTAATAGTAACACTAGTTGAATGAAACATTAGAACCTGTAAGTAATTAACAAGTGAGGCTGAACCCCTAGCTAACTTCTTTAATTGATTGTTTTCTTTGCAATTATTTTGTTCTTAATTTATTTAATTTTAAGTCTAAGTTTAAACATGATTTTATTTAGGATTTCTAAATAGTATAAGGAGCAAGATGCTTAGTACTTATTGCGTGATCCTCATGGGAACAATATTCATACTCTTGCACACTTTATTACTTGACGACTAATGCATTTGCAATTCAAGGGGTTATTTATATAACACTAAACTATCATCAAGTTTTTGGCATCGTTGTTAGGGATCAATGACATTAATACTAAGAAAATTGTTTGTATACTAATCTTAAATATTTTTTTTTTATTTTTGTATTGTTTGTATTTCTTTTTTTTTATTTCTTATACATAATTAGAACTTCATGACATGGATATGCTCAAGGCATTACAAGCTTAGGTATTTATCTATACCAACCAAATAAATTTAATGACTTATGATTTCTTTTTTTTTTTTCTTTTTCACAGGTGTATGCGAATTGTATGGGAGATTGGGCATTTAACTATAACATGCAAATTTGGGAATCATTTTACACAATGATAAGGAATTTTTATGGGAAATTCCAATAAGCAATCCAACAATCATTACTATAGTACTTATAACCTTGATTAGCGAAACCATCCCAACTATTCTTGGTCTAATAACAACTATTTGAACCCTAATCTTCAGCCTTCCCCTATTTTTCATCAATCATCAATCACCAATCTACCAACCCTAAGAGGAAAAGTCTAATCTAGAAAGCATATTGAAGAAATTCATCACTAAAATTAATGCTAGGTTAGAAAATTGAGATGAGATGTTAAAAAAACTTAGATGCAAAGCCAACAAATGGTTATTCTTCTTTCCGTAACCTTGAGATTCAAATGGAACAAATAAAGAATGCCTTAGACTCTATATCCGTTAGTATCCTACCTATCACATTTGAGCCTAATTATATGAAGTAAGCCAAAAGAATTACATTAAGGAGCAGTAAGGAGATTGATTCAAGAGTGGAAGAGTTAAAGGTTGGAAGGAGCAAAGAAGACAAAGACAAAGAGCTACTCAACGAGGATACCCCAAAGGATAAAGTTAATCCTCATATGCCTTTTATGCCTTATGTGCCTCTTAGATCTTTTCCTTCAAGTTTAAAGAAGCATAAGGAAGATAAAAAGCTCATTAAAGAAGGAAAACCACAAAGAAAGCCACCCATAGAGGACGCCATATGCTTGAGCATTAATGAAAAAGAAGAGCATGAGCATGAAATTTGTCACTATAAAGGAGAGAGTTTTGAGCTTGAACAATCTAAATCGGTAAAAAGTGAAGAGGATTTTATTTTCAAGGAATACAAGGTATGTAATCCTTTCCCTTTTGAAATTATGATACTAACCCATCTTCTCTCTTCCTTGTTGATGCATTGGACTATGATGAGTAACAAAGACACCTTATTATTTTGTGTATTCTTATCATTTTAAGTTAGACTAATTGCCTTTTTTTTTTTATCACACATATTTTAGAGAATAAGATACAACATAAGTTCTAATCTTTGATGGCATAAACCAAGAATAAGAAAAGAGTTTGAGAAAAAGAAAAAAGGTATTTAGAATGGGTAAACATCAATTAAGGGGGTTTGAGTCCAACAAATTGCATGCATCTAATATTAATGAAGGACAATCATAAACCAAAGTAAGTGATGCAAGCATGGATGGCAAGCTTAAGGATCCACTCCAAATCTAATATCCAATGATAAGGGAGTGACTTAGAAAGTTTAAGAAAGCAATTGGAGCCTTTGTGGAATTAACACTTGGAATAGCCTTAAAACTATTAAGCTAGGCGTGTTGAGTAAAAAGCCCAAGTTTGACATGTTGGAAATTTAATGGCTTCAATTAGTGGATCTACATCAAGGTCAAGTCAAGCCCCTTTAAATTTTATCTAATGTGTGGAGCCTATCTCTAGAGAAACACTAATAAGACCAATAAATAGTGATGTCCAAGGCCAATACCATTTGGCCAAGATATGGAATAAAAGCCTAAGACATGTTTTGATAAGGAGATAAAGTCCATAAATCAAAATCTTCCAAGGATTTGCTTAGCTAGTATTGTTTTCTTTTTCTCTTTAGGATTCTCCTTATTGGCCAAAGTTAGCTATCCTTTTTGTATAGTATTACGTTTTATTGTTCTTTCTTGTAAGCAACTCTACATAAGAGATTTAACTTAGATATTTTAGGTTTGGTCAAATCTTATTGGCCAATTACATTATTTCTTCTAGTTTTTCTTATTCTTTTAAGAATAATAATTTAGCTATTTTATACAAGGCTAAACACCTTATGATTGAATCACTTAGGGTTTTAATTATGTTGTTTTATGGATTGTAAAGGTTATAAATAGCCTCCTATTTGGCCACTAAAAAAATAAATTGAAATAATATTTTTTTGGCAAATTTTGCTAGTGGGATGGATTTATCTTCTTGAGTTCTTGAAAGGACTTTGCAAGATTATTGAGTGAAGACTTAATAATTTCACAAACTTGTTGGTTCTTATATTAAATTGGTTCATTTAATTTAGGATTTTAATTAACAAAACTTTAAATCTTTATAACTTAGGTTGGTAGAAACAAATTTTTTAGAGGTCTGGTTGAGATTTGAAGATCAAACCCTATTGCTTGATTCTTAAAATATTTAGGACTTGTGTTTAAGTATATTTGTAAGGATGTAACATCCACATCCACATTCATTGGCATTATCACATGAACATATTAATTGCATAAATGATATGTAATCCCATATGAACATATGCATTGTATAAATGATCATTTAGACACGTGAGTTAGATAAGCCCGACAATGACACATGCACCATTGCATTTAGGACACTTGAACATATATGGAATGTTTGTATAGTTGCATGACAAATTATTTTATGTTGTGTGCATGTTATAACATCATAAATAATGGTGTTATGGAGCTTATTTTAAAGTATAAGGAGCAACTAAGAATTAGGAGATGGGTAGAGGTGCTTAAAGAGTGAAGAAGAGAGACTAAAAGAGGAAAGTGAACTTCCAACTAATAGGAATGCAACACCATGATTTTATCTTGTTACAATAGGTTTACAAGTGGAGTTTTTGACCCTTTAGGATCAGAATACAAAGCTTAGACATGAGGTACAAAAAAAGAAAGAGAGAGCTCAGGAAGAAAGAAAGGAAAGAAGAAGAAGAAAAAGAAGATGAAGAAGAAGAAAAAGAAGACGAAGAAGAAAAAAAAGAAGAAGAAGGAGAGGGAGAAGAGTGAGCTGCCTAAGGAGGGAGCCTAAGGTTTTCTAGTTCTAGGACAATAGGTAAGTTAATTTATCTTCTTCTTAAATGAAATTAACCCCTCATGACATGTTAATCATGCATGGTTAGTGAGAATTATGGAGTATTTGAGGTAGAACTCTTGGATGGAAGTTGAAATTCAAAAGAACAAGAGTTGATTGTGTTGATTTTATTGCTAGAGCAGAATTTTGTATCCATGATTTCATAACAATAAAAGAGGAATTAGAGAAAGTTAAAAATATGAAAGTTGTAGCTTTATGACTCATATAAATGCATATGAAACAATTTTGCTTGATTTGGTGTGTGTGAGAAGTTATGCCTCCTTTATTAGGGCTGGTTCACAACCAACTGAAATCACCTCAGTCTTTATGTTTTCTTATATTTTGATGGCCTTAGGTTCTGATTTTGATAAAGTATATAACAAAAAATTTGTAGGGCTATATCCCTTATAAACACCTATAAAGCAGTTTGGATTGATTTTTTGTGTGGCAAGACATATGGCTTATTGATTATGACTGACTCTGTACTTAGATGAAACCTCACATGTCTTTTAATTTTGTTTTCTAAGAATTTGATAGCCATAGATTAGGAATTTGGTGATGTGTTAAACTTGAAAGTTATATATTTATATATTATATACATGACTGTAAAATATTGTTGCCAAATTTTGTATAGTTGTTGAGATATTGCCCCTTCATTATGACTGATTATCACCATGTTGAAAATTTGCTCACCCTGAGATTGGTCATTTGTTTTTGTGATTTTACAAACTGAATTACACAATGAGTAAAATATGAACAATATTCCTTTATGGGTTTCATAACTTCTGGTAAATCAGTTTTGAAATTTTATTTTTACAATTTGAGATATACCCAAGAATGTAAGACCTACTCAGACTGAGATGACGTTGAAACAGAGCAAAATTAAAAAATTCACCCCATTTTCTGTGTGTCTTATATTGGCCTAAAATTTGAATATGTTGTATCATTATGTGTCTAGTTTATTTGAAAAAAAAAAGAATCAAGTCATTTGGATAAGTATATCTAGAATTATTATTGTGAGAGTGTAGCAAGCTCAGGCTGCCATATAAGGAAAAACTTGCATAAACACTAGGTCCACTTGCATGGATCATGCCATAGTTACATACCAAGAATTCATAATCATTTTGGCATACTTACAACCATGTATGTATCAAATGTTAGGATCTAAACACTTTGAGGAAGCCTTAAAGAGAGAACCAAACCTACTGTAAAGGTTGGTTACATCGAAAGGTGAGTACAAATGATAAATAGATTCTAATGTGTACATGTGTGAAAATTTTATGATGTGATTATGTCATATTACATGTATATGTGATTAAATTGTTACCTTTTACATATGAATACAAGTCAAGCAATAATTATATGGTCTTAATGAATACTTAGTATACCATTTTTATGAACACTTACATATGGAATTAAAAGGATGTTGTGACTGACTTGTCAAACACTTGCAAATCACGTGGAAGATGGACTAATATGTCCCATTGGCACATGTTATGGAACAAATGGTTCACTTGTTATATGCTGGCCAATAAAATCAAATGTCACTTGAATCACACGAATTCCCGGGAGCAATGTTTGCTTTGCAAGGTCACGACACAAAAATAAATCTATTGCACTTGCACTTGCATAGTCAATTGTTATACTTGTAATGTATCCTGATGATATTCTTATGTTGGTTGTGGCATAAGAATCTGACTATTGTTTTTATTCATTGAGTCGCGACTCACCAAATCACAAATTTTTTTGAGATACTGAAGCATAAGATTGGACATTTTAGTGCTTAAAGTTTAGCATCGAGACACATGAACCACATGTCGTCGGCTGAATTTCAACTCTCTCTCTCCTTGTGTCATGTACATACATCTAAATGGGAACCAGTTTATAGTCATTAGCCTTGAAATTAGTTAACATATATGTACATTAAATACATGTTTGATTGTGTATGTATAATGAATAATACCTTTATGCATATGTATTTTGGACATGAATGCTATGAGTTTTGTAAATGAAAATGGTCGACAAAGGATCAATCTAAACTCATTTGTATCATTTGGTATCAAAGCCAAGGCTTCAAAATTAAGTAGGTATCTTCCAAATTCTTCCATATGTTGATTTTGTTCTTACACTCAAAATCACATATTTCTTCTCATTATTTTCAATTATGGTTCTTCTTATCCTTTGTGTTCCAATTTTTTTCTTCATTTTTCAATCTTCAAATTAGTTTGTTTCATCATCATAAATTATACTTTTGTCATTAAAATCAATTTAGAATCTCATATTTTACAAATTTTCCCAAAATTATGTAACTTTGCAAAATACCTTGTTTTCCTGGTCCAATTTGGATTTCCTTATTTCTTTCCATTCAAATCCTTGTTCTTTATTGATTAATCATTATTGTGTCATTAATTTCAGGTTAGAACCACTTGCTTCAAGTAAACCCTTAAAATTTAGGAACTTTGCAAAATTTCCTAAATTTAAGAAAAACTTGCAAATTACTTATTCTTATTTTGCTATTTAGATTTCTTCTAATTTTTCACATCCAATCCATTTATTCTTGTGTTCTAATCATTCAATTGTGTTTCTTATGTGTCTAGGGCCAAAAAAAAAAATCATTTAATTTGAAAGAAAAGGTGTAAATTATGATTAACACTCAAATCCTCCAATTCGGCTTCTAAAATATTATATATTATTTTGAGTTGTTCTCGGTGTTTTGTGTAAGTTCAATTTTATTTTAGGTAAGAAAGTTTTTTTTTTAAATCAAAAGTTAAAAAATGGACATAAAAAAAAAAGAAAAGAAAGAAATAGAGGAAGCTAAACATTGCATTAACTTGTTTTGCAATTAAAGGTAGCCAATTTGAATTTCTCAATTTGCATTTGACATAGGCTTGATTTTCCCTTGATTTTAAGTTCAAAACGCCACTTTGCAACTTCCAAATTCTTTTTATTCTTCAATTTATGATTAGATCTCAAATTTTGCTAAACTTATTTTCTTTGCAACTGATTGTGTTATTTTGAATTCCTTTACTTTCTAAGTCTTTATAAGTTTAATTTTTTCTTGTTTGTAATTTGGTTGAAGTAAATTTGAAATGAAGTAACCTTAGTCCTCAAATAATTTAAAGAAAAGAAACTTGAGAGGTAAAAGGCAAGAAAGGTGAGCCTAAAAGAGAGGGAAAAGCCTATTTTAAGTTAAACATGAGTGTGAGTGTCATCTATTAATTGTAAACATGTGAGGTATTTGTAAGGATTTATTTTATTATTTGTTAACCATGGTAGATCCTAAAGATGATCTAGAGCAGAAGTTGTTTATGAAGGTGATGCAAGGTTATATGGCCCTTATGCAAAAAGAGTTTAGGGGCATGAAAGAGCAACTTAGGAGTATGCAAAACACCTTTAATTCCATTGTAACCCATAGCAATCCAACGTTGCCAAGGAATGGGAGACTTATACATGATGATGATGATGATGGTGATTTTAATGAAAAAGCTTTCCAAAGGTCTAGCAAGCAAGATGATAATCTCAGTGGCATTAAGATAAAAATTTCTACTTTCCATGGTAATAGTGGTCCCGAATCTTATTTATCTGAGGAAATAAATTAGATTTTATATTTGATTATCATAATTATAGTGAGGAAAAGAAAGTTAAGCTTGTTGTTATTGAATGACCATGTGTTCATACAAGTTTGGTGCCTTAAGATCACAATCATAGTTCACATATACATCAATAAGCATTTAAGGATTTTTATAGACTTTTTTAAGAATCCTATAAAAAATTGCAATGGATTAAAAGATTACACAGGAAAATAAGCAAATAACATGACATAATTATGAAGGAACTATTAAATATATTCATTATAGTTCTACATCGACTCAAGAGAATTGCATTCATTCCTTATTATAGTGAGTGTTTATAAAACCCAAATAATAGGAAACAACATTATTACCATAGAACACTCAATTTTTTTTTTTATTAATAGGCCATTATTTGTAATCCAATGATCATAAAATTATCAAGGGAAAAAGACACCTACTTCACCCTAAAAGGTTTTAAAGGCATGACTTGAAAATGCAGCCAAAGAAAGTGAATATATACAGTGATGTCATTACTGAAGCATTAACCAAAACAAATCAACATCACATACATACTTTAAGACTTTCTCTGGATCATAACAGAAGAATTGAGAAGATCGTAATTGCATACTACCACGAAAGGAAAGAATAATCAAAAGAAAAACAATAATCTCATAAAATCACTGGAAAAATGGATACAATGAAGAAAGATGACAAATAGATTTTTGTGAACCTGAAATATAATAAGATATTGTGATATCGAAGTTTGCAACAAAAGCATATGAAAGGTATTCTTTTATACAGTCAATAAAATGAAAGTTCTTATAAATGAATGGCTAACTTCTTCCAGGAAACCCTTTAATAAAAGGTCATACATTTTTCAAATAGGACATTTAAAGAGGGCCCAAACATGTAAGAAATTAGCTTGAATTTACACAACACCATCATCATTTCCCTTCTTTGTCCATCATAGAGATGAAGAATAAAAATGAGTCACATTTATCTCATATTATGTTTAACTTTTTACCAAACTAAATTAGTTCTTATGGCAGGTATAATTCATAACAATTCTAAGTTTAATTAGGTGGATGTAACAAAACATGCTTAGATACAATCCATTGTACGACTTCATTAATTCAATTTTTAATATGTATGGCTTCATTAATTCAATTTTTAATCTTACACTCTCTTATGAATCAAAATATCAATTCAATCACAAATAGGAGTTATGAATGATAGGACTAATATCAAAAGTAAGAAACAAAAAAAATAATTAACAAAGCAAATTATAGCTTAATTTCCATATAGGATAATGTTATGTTCATTGGCTATAAATAATACAAAGCAAACAGATAAAAATAAATAAAAGATCCCATGATTTAACCTACATAAGCTCTAGAGACAAAATTCTTGTCTTTGTAGTAACCTTATCATCATCCTTCTTCATACCCATTTGTAAGCACTACATTTAAATAATTACTGGAATGCACTAAAAGCACTAATAATAATGTACGAAACAATATGAGGAAACCAACCTTGCAAAGGGTACAAAATACCAATAATGCTTTCCATTATCCAATGCTCATGCTTTCTAGGTCAATCCGTCTTAAGTAGTAATAAATGTAAACATGTAAAGTAAAGGAAAGATTCAAATAATTGATATTTCTAAGAGATATCCAAATTCCAAATTTTATGTTAATATCCACACCTTGTTATGTTTTTACCATCTTCAATTTGTACAGTTTTGTGAAGAACAATCTCTAAACCCTGTATAACATATCAAAAGACAAAATAGTAAAATAAACTTTGATAATTAATCACATAATGAAAACAAATAAAACATACTAACTATGCATAAAGCACCATCATACTTATTTTAAAAGTTAAAAATGAAAGTAATCATGATGAGAAATTTAAATAAGGTAATAGATGAAAAATGCACCTTAATGTCAACACCACCAGCAAGATTTTGAAGTTCCTTAATAGATGCAAAAGATGTCTCTTTAATTTGGTTAAATGCATCCCCCAAAGTCATTCCTTCATCATTTTGGTCTGCATTTGGAGTTTCTTCAACTTCTACATTTTCTTCTATGGAAGTGCCTTATGTATTTTTAATAGACCTAAATGACATAGAAATTGAATTTGTTGTTTGATAACTAATATTTTTTAACAAATTATATATATATATATATATATATATATATATATATATATATATATATATATATATATATATATATATGTGTTTGTGTGTGTGATTTTATATATCAAAAAAAGAATTTGTATCTAATCTCTGTA
>CATIWR010046568.1:0-11655 GCA_949677035.1 Omphalea diandra | reverse complement strand
TTGATAATTTCTCTTAGCATTTGCCAGAAATATGGATTAAGGAGGTTCTGCTTTTGTGCAAATAAGCTTGAAAGGCCATTTCTGCTACCCCATTCATAACCTTTGCCTTTGTCTAAGCTTACTGAGAATGACATATCTGATTTCTCCATGTCCTCTCCTAGACTCTCAAAAAACTCCATCATATTTGGATATGTTACCTGTTAATAGCCCAATTTTCATAATTCAACATCCAAATATTAATTCTTCTCAAACAAAAAAAATTCCAAATGTTAATTGCTTAGTTATAATTATCACATTACATAAATGAGGATACGTTTTATTAAGAAAAAATTAATTATAAAAAATTCCGACCTTCTACTTAAATTTCAATGCATATCCTAAAAGAAAAAATCACAACAATATGAACTCTGATTTTTCAAAATTAGCTGTAAATTAAAAATTATAATAACATGAAAACTTACCTTTCTAAACAATTTCAATATAAACCCTATCATTCAACACATTTATTTTACCAATTTCAATAAATTTAATAAAATAAAATACACATTTTAAAGATCTTTATTGAGACATAAGTGAAGTATTGATTGGTTTCTAGATTTTATAAAAAAAAAATAAAAATAATAATAAAAATAGAAAATACAATAAAACATAAAAACAAAAAAATTAAATTACAATGGATTATATTTTATATTATAATAAAACAAAAATTAAAACTTAAATTCTTATTAAAAAAATTTTAAAAAATATTTCACAAACTCAATCATAAATTGGATCATAATTCTTTTACATAATATTAAAATTTCACTAAATATTTAGAATAAAGCAAGACCTAAATACAAAATCTAAATCAATTACATTAAGACCTAAATACAAAATCTAAATCAATTACATTAACTCATATAAATATATTAGAAATATAGTGATTTTTCTTTTTATTTTTCATTTATTTTTTGGAAAATTTATAACAAATTAAACTTTAAAATGTACGTTTTATTTTGTTAAAATTTATAAAATCCTTAAACTGAAAGTGTTTAAAATAATATGATTTATATTGAAAGTATCTGAAAGATTATGGTTTATACTATCTTAATTTTTAATTTAGCTTAATTTTGAAAATTGGGTAATAAATTGGAAATTTTTATAATTAATTCTATAAAAATATAGGTATCAATAAATTTTTTAGTTTAATAATACTAAAATCGTTATGAGATTCCAATTTTAAATTTCTGTAAAAATCATGTGTGTGTGTGTATATATATATATATATATATATATATATATATATATATTGAGTGATAAACTGAGTTTTTACCATAATTTTTTTTGATTCATGAGAAGGCCAATAGATCGAAGCACTACACAATAGGGTAGTTCTCGCTCTTTCAATAACTCCCACTATAATGCTAGATGAAGATAATCGAGTTTGAGAGTCTCATTTCCCACATGATAAACTTCAAAATGAAAAAAATATTTTTATTTGTTACTATTGTAGAAGCAACAAAATTTTTTTGTCAATATTGGCATTCTTTTAGTGAAAAATTCTAGTTTTTATCTCCTTTTTCAATAGCTCTCACTATAATGGTAAATAAAGATAATCGAGTTCGAGACTCTCATTTCCCATATAATACATTTCAAAATAAAAAATATATTTTTATTTGTTACTGTTGTAGAAGCAACAAAAAATATTTTGTCAATATTGACATTCTTTTAGTGAAAATTTCTAGTCTTTGTCTCTCTCCTTGAATGTGAAAGATGTTGATGCAGCTAAATAAAACAGAGAAATTTGAACTACAATCATAAAGAAAAAGTTAAAAGTTTGAAAAAAATTTCTTTTTTTTTATTAAAAAAAAAGACATTGATTAGCATATACAAAAGAAAAGAGAGAGAGAGTACCGAAAAAAGTTACGAGCACTGATTTGGTAAAGAGATATAAGAAGCATAAACTTGAGAGCTTTGAAATTGGATTAAGAAATCAAAATTTTGTTTTTGCTTATAAAAGAATATAAATTTTATTTGTATGATTACATGGACGAAGAAAAGTTGATATTAGATACAATGGAAAGGAGGAGCTGGTGGTGAAGGAGATGAAGAAGATGAAGTGATAAGGGGGATTGTTCACTTGTAAAAAAAAATTTTTATATATATATTTTTATTTATATGACCATTGATGATATTAATACAAATATAATCAATTCTGAATAATATCTGTTCACTTGTGAATTTTAATATACTTTATCTAAATCAAGAAAGTAAAATAATCTAAATTTAAAATTTTACCTATATTAGGTGTATATGATCAGTTTATATATCCATCTAATAATGCAGTATTTTATAAAAATAATCATCTATAACTGTCTAATAAATTTATCACCATAAATATATAGTAAAGGTACTCATACTATTATTTTATAACTACAATTAATATAAATAAGTATTTTGAATATTTGATTAGTGATTAAACCTTAAACTAAAGAGGCATAGCATGCATAATACAATAAAAAAAATTTAATCTTTTAAAATTAGTTTTTACATGGATTTCAACCTTGTAGGCCTCGCTTGAAATAAATGAAGTAATAAAGAAGAAAAGAATTTATTTTAATAATAAATTTTTTTAGAATAAATTTAATAAATTTTTAGTCAATAATATAACTGTAATTAATAAGGTTATTTTGGTTAATAATATAAATGTAATTAACTAGAAAACAATTATCAAGTTATTTATTTATATTCCCATATTAGTCATAGGATTTCATGATTAGTAAACCATATCCGTCGATGATTATCTAGATAATTAATTAAATATATTAATGGTTTTATCTAGATTAGTTAATCATCTTTAGTTAAGTGAATGTTGGTCATATTCACAACATATAATAAAATGGAGAAATAATTACAAAAATTGACTTAATAATAAAATATAATTAAATAATTTACCTATTGTAGCATGTAAATAACACACACTGTTGTAATTAATGAAGCAATTAAAAGATTACCTAATCTTCACTTGAATTTGTTGTTTTACTTTATATGTAATTAAATAATAAAATGGGTATGTGCAGATTATATAACTTAATACACCTTTACAAAATTGTCAATTTTGTGAAAAAACGTATCATATCCCTAGTCTATGTATGTATATGTGTATGAGTTATATTAATAAAAAAATATATATAAGTGAATGTATAAGTTGTGACGTCTCCTATTTATGGGGATTGAAGAGTAGGCTAATCTTTCAAAATCTTATATTATTTGTGAAAAGTGTAAATGTGAATTATATAGATTAGTATGCATTTACAAAATTGTCATAATTTTGTAAAAAGTATATTATGTTCAAATTTCATGTGTGTATTTGAGTTATATTAAGCAAAAAAAAACCTAAAATGTGTAAAAAAAAAAAAAAAAAAAGAAGTTGATAATTAACAAACAAAGTCACGAACATGATCAACATGGGTTTGATACCAAAATTATTGTCAAGTTACTAAACTAAGTACTGCATATTAAAAAGTGAGACAAAAGAAGGGGGAAAAAAGGGTGGAATGGTGCATTATATTACATTTTCTTCTTGAAAATTGTTTCTATAATAAATAAAGAATTCATATCACAAATTTGAGTGCAAAACAATTTGATATAAAAAGAAAAAAAAGAAAAAAGGTACAATTTGTGGACATATGAGGCCAATCTGGACCAACAGTCATGCAATTACTGTACTCGTACTAATAGTCTAGTCAATAATTGATGGAAAGATTCTATTCTGGATTAAATTGATTACATTAAATAACAAATCATTTAATTATAAAAATTATTATTTTAATTTTTTTTATTTTATTAATAATATTTTGTAATTTTATAATTTATATTTAAAATATATTATATAAAAAAACAAACTAGAAACAAAAATATCCTCAGCAAAAAAGAAAAACAGACTAAAACATGCTGCTTTTACATATTTTGATATTTAATTATATCATAAAGTAAACGACGAATGCAAGTGAAAATTAGGCTTAAGACAAAGTAATCTCAATTACTGAATTTTATTTTATTTTTGTAAATTCTAAATAAAATTTTATCAAATGTCTATCATTTTCTTATTGATTTTATTTATTTTGTACAATCATATATAAAATTTTGAGTAGTTGAATATCACTTTAATAATATTATAATTAGGATCATATTTAATTCTCTAAATTTAATATAGAGTTACAGAAAATAAACAAAATAAATTCACAAATTATTACTATCAAACATAGACAATGATAGATAATTAATCAAATTATGTATGATTTTGTAAAAAATCAAATAAATAGACATGTGGTGCTATATTACTGTATATATTAAGTCTCGCATCCTATATCCTCATTTTTTTTAAAAAACTATTTCTTAGTCATGTCTGTTTTTTTTAAACAGATTTTATACTTGTAATATCACAATTATAAAGACAACTAAAACATCACCAAATTAAAACTTGAGCTTTATTTGTTTTATAAAAAAATAATTATTTTATTTACTTTATAAGAAATAATTTATTTAAAATATTTATGATATTTAAAATATATTAAATATTAATTTTTTATAATAAAATTTAAATTATAAACACTTTATATAAGAAAAATATATTACATTATAAAGATCGCATCAATCGTTGGTACTGCTACGATTAGGACAATTAATGATGAGTATGGGTAATCAAGAATGATTAATGATAATAATAAGTATTTCATTCATCTCAAAATTATTGATAAAATTTCATTTCTATGAAAATTAAGAAAGTTAATTAATTATAATTATTTTGTGTATTTTAACAACTTTCTTACTAAAATACCCTTATTTATTTATTTATTTTTATTTTATCAATATTAATAAAGTATAATTATTATTAGAACTACAAAAATTGGTGATAATATATAAATGTTAGTAGTAAAATGATTATTGAAACTTAAAAAAAAATTATTGAAGAGTATTATTTTTTTTTTTTTTGCATACAAATTCAAAATAAAAAATATAGGTAATAATTTATTAATAGTGTGAAAATAAATGTCAGCTAATAAATATATATTAGACAATTATTTAATTAATTATCAACCAACAAAAGAAATTATCAATTATTTTGAGACGCTCAAAACATAAATTTTATCAATCATTCTAGAACGGAAGAAATACTTAATAAATTTGTATTTATATGATTTATTTTTTATTTAAATAAATTTATTAAAATTTAAAAAATAAAAATTTTATTTTTTAAAAAATAATTTCATTTTTCTTAGTTAAAAAAATTATTTTTTATTGATTAATTTTTTTAAATGTAATAAAATATCAGAAAACATGCTGTGTAATAAACGGGAGCTTAATGCTAAAACACTGCATTTCATTGGAGAAATTAAACACGAAGGGAAAATTATCAAAACTTACAGGGTTGAAGACCATGAAACCGAGATCTAAATCCACACCATGGCGGCTGACAGTCCTAGCATGACCTCCAAGGTAATCCTCTTTCTCATACAGGACTACCTCAACTCCAGACTTAGCAAGAACATAAGCAGAAACAAGCCCACTAATCCCACCTCCAATCACTGCTACTCTCATTCTTGACATTATTGATCACTGCTTCTTTCCTACACTACTACTTCAAAACAAACGAGTAAATTGCAGAGTTGAGAGTGTGAAATGAATGAAGCTCTCAAACAGGAAATACTACATTATTTGGAACACTGAAAATATATATGTATATGCCTCTCTTTCTTTGTGGGAGTTGGTGGTGGTGAGTAGATAAGCCAAAGAGGATGTACGGCCATCCATATGATGGAAGCATTTTATATATAATATGTACAGTCTATAGCGCATGTGATTTTTATTAATAATTAGCACTGCATCCAACCCACCTCCACATGGTATTATTATAATTAGGTGTTATCCTAAGTTTTAAAATAAAAATTGCTCATATTATTGGAACGAGAAGAGGGAAGATGACCAGAAAAAGAGGGAATATTGTTATCCCAAGGAAGAGTTTAGATAATCACATTATTCTTAATTTTGTGTTTTTCTTAATTTCTTTTTTAGTTTTTTTTAGCATGTCGTGTGGTTAGACACTCTCATAGGAGTTATGACAGATTAGTAGTTAGTGTTAGTAAAAAAGAAAAAATTTTAACAAAAATCTTTATTAAAGGAAATCTACTGTATCACCGTGGATAGTTATTTTTTATTTAATTATATCATTGATAGTAATTTTTCTCCTTTTTTTCTCTATTAATCTCACTTTTTTTACTTAAGATACAATCATATTTGTAATAGTACAAATTTAAATTTTGAGTAAAATAATATAATTTTTAAATTTTTTTATAAAACAATGTAATTTTAAATTAAATTGATTTGATTTGATTTTAATTATTTTTTTTATTTTGACTGATTTTTTCAATTTTAATCAATTTTTTAAATGACCAATTTTAAACACTAAATTGAATCAAACTAATTATCGATTTTCAATTTTACCATTTGATTCGGTGCAATTCTGAAAGCATTGAAATAGGTTTATGCAAACTATTTTGCAATCAATTTAAAACTAAACAAAACATTAAGTTTTGTTGATTGGGAAATATGATTGAGAGTGATGCATGTGTGAAGTATATAAACGGTTATTGAAATTGTACCTTTTTTTATTTTTAGAATTAAAGTTGAATTGTAATAAAGCACTAAAAATTAAATACAAAAGATTTGACCAAGAAAACTAAACTAAAAACTTGATCTGAATTGAAAGTGTAAATTGTATAACTAAGATGAATTTGAGAACATGACTGAGAATTGAAAAAAATAATATAAAGAGATTTCAAAATTAATATTCTTAAATTAAGAACTATATAAAAGTATTTGCAATTAATTTACAACTAAACAAAACACTAATTACAATAGATGTTTTACTAAGTTATTATTTCATATTTTCTGAATTTGAGTTCATATTTTAACTTAATATACTCATGTTATTTAATTATTTCAATTTAATTACCATGATATCATATATAAATTTATATTTTATTATAAATAAAATTTAAAATTATAATCATTATTATCTTTGCCGCAATTCATAGGTTGAAAAATTTTTTATTTACTAAATCTATCATATAAAATAGTTAATTATTTAATAAAAATATTTATATAATAATAAAATATTATAAATAAATTAAATAAATAACTTTTTATGATTGAAAAATCTTATGTTCACTATGTATAAATAATTGACTAATCTATTATTTATTGAATACAGTAAGTGCATGACTAAGCCCTTTATGATATATCATGAACTTTCTCTGTCTAAAAAATGATATTACGTTTTACTTTTTACATTATTTAAAAAATATTTAATATTTTACTAATTTATAATATATATAGTATATTTTTATTTATATCTTTAATTATATTTTATAAAAAAATAAAAAAAATATTTTTTTAATTTAATAATTAATGACAGTGAATTAAAAAATTGATTATAAATATTTTTAATTTAATAAAAATATAAATCTAAAAAAGAATAATAAAATAATATTTTTTACAGGAGGAACTCTTATCCAGATTTTCCAAGCCAACTGGCTTCAGGATTCTGATCTTTTGAATTATATCACCGTCTCGTTCAATGAAAGCTCCTACCCTTTTCATTTTGAGAAAGGAAAAAAACAAAAAAAGGAACAGTAGAGGGCGGAGGTGCCCACCTGTTTTGTCATGAAGTCGACGTGGATTAATCTTGTACATAAATTGAGTTTTTTTTTTCTTTTGTTTATATCAAATTGTTTTGCACTCAAATCCGCAATAGGATTGTTCTACTTATTATGAAAACAATTTTCAAAAAAAAAAAATATAATATAATCAGTTTCATAAAAGAAAATATAATATAATTAGTATTTTCAAAATTGGATTAGACTGATCTAACATAATATAATCAGTTTCATGTAATATAATAGAATTAGATCGATCCATTAGATTTATAAAATTAAAAATTTATCAATGATTTTAATTCAATCATAATTAAAAATTGATCAATTAAAATATTGATTAAAGTTAAAAACTTGATAAAAATTGTAAAATTATTAAAATTGAAAATCAAATATGATCCAATCTAAAATTATATTGGTTTATAAAAAATTTAAAAATTAAGAATAATTCTAAAAATACACTATTCTCTTATTAAATTATATTAAAATATACTACTATTTTAATATACTATTATACTATTATTCTAAAAATATACTATTATCTTATTTTATTATATTATTTATTTACTTTAAAATATTATTTATATATATATATATTTAAAATTTTAAAATTACATATTGAACCGAACCAGTCTGTCCACTCAAAAAATCAGCTAATAGATTTAAAAACATTGAAAATAATTAAAGGTGGTAATTTTGACTTGACTCAAAATTCCTTTAGAAGTCATTTGAGAAAAGATAATTCAAATCTAAATAAACCTGAAATGATCTTGAAATGTTTGGGTCGAATTGAATTAGATCCGAATCAATTCGATGAGTTGGGTTAAGATTAATCTGATCGAATCAATCTGTAACTCAACCCAACTGATTTGATGATAACATAAAAAAAAAATAATTTTATTTTACAAGATAGAATAATTAAAATAAAAAAGAAAGAAATTTAGTTTTTCAAATGATTGAATTATTTAATTAATTTAAATTTAACTTTAATTTTATTTTATTTAAAATATAATGATATTGTCATATTTTTTTAACAAACTTACTTTTAATTTTATTGTGTCTTTTTATGTGTCTAAATCACAATTCCTTTTATGGTGTGATCAAATATTTTATAAGAATAAAAGTTATTTATTTTGATAAATAATTTTATCATAATTTTTTAAATAATTTAATATAGTAATAAAAAATATTATTGTGATAATATTATTTTTTCTTATATGTAATTTGATATTAAAAGTTTGGTGATAAAATATTATCATAAAATATAATAAAAAATATTTATGTCATAATTTATCTTGTATCTTTACTTATCATGATAAAAATTTTAACATCGGAAAATTTGTAACAAATTTACTTATTTTTTTTTACAATAGTTATGTCAAATTTGATTTTTATCACAATAAAATCACATGTTAAGATAAAATTAATTTTATCACATAATATTTATCCTAATATATAAAATTTATTGTAGTTAGTGATTTGTTGTCATTATACACTATATGCCTATTTATTAATTAGTTTAAATTATAATATATGATTTAAATGTAATTTTATATAAATTTGATTTAAATACTTGTTTACATTATATATAATCTTTTCCTTAAAAAATTATATTTAATGTATAAAATATTTAAATGAGAATAAAAAAATTTTAATCAAGTTTAAAGAAAATTATTTTTAATAAATTATGATATAAATATTACATAAATAATAAAAAATATAAATAGACATTTAAAAATATCTTTAAAAAAAAGATAAAAATGATTAGATCAAATCAATCCGAAGATGTTATTTTTAAGAGTAAGTTCAAAATTTGATTTAAAATCATTTATATATTTGAACTCAATGAGTAACTTGAATTCGCTCAAAAAACTCAAGCGATTGAATCCAACTTGAGCCAAAAATATCTCAACTTAAAAATGACTTGTATAAAAAATAATACGACTCAAATAATTTAACTCGACTCATTTATCACTCCAAATATGATAATGCAATGTACAATTGCACTGACAATTAGACATGTAATAATTAGTGAATTGACAATAATTTTGGTATCAAAAACACTTTCATCATGTTCCTTACTTTGTTCGTTATTATCATTTTTTTTTTTTTTGCATTTACACATTTTAATATTTAATTATATCACAAAATAAGATAATGAATGCAAGTGAATTAAAACATAACATAAGTCCGAGAAAATAAGGGACACTTGTAAACCACTTTAAAAAATGGACAATTGTTAAAATAATTGAAAAAGATAAAATACTTTTAAAATCTTATCAAAAATCTTGAGTTGGCATGAATACTTTAAAATACTTGTGGCTGACAGGATAATTTAAATGAATTGGATTTAAAAGCATTCATCTCTATTGCTTTGGGCCAAGTCTGTTTGTGATGATTGCCTAAACCATCCAAGTTTTTGTCTTCTGAAACATCAGATAAAGCTTTTATCATTATAGAAAGTCCACTCCTCCTAATGTTCAATATTAATTACATTATTTTAAAATTACATTGATAGTAATTTTTCTCCTTTTAACATTATAGAAAGTCTACTCCTTTTGATGTTCAATATGAATTACATTTTTTTAAAGTTATTTTAAAAATTACATTGATAGTAATTTTTCTCCTTTTTAGCTTGATTAATCTCTTTTTTTTTTTTTACTTAATATACAATCATATTTGTAATAGTACAAATTTAAATTTTGAGTAAAATAATATAATTTTAAATTTTTTATAAAACAATATAGTTTTAAATTAAGTTGATTTGATTTGATTTTAACTATTTTTTTATTTTGACCGATTTTTTCGATTTTGATCAATTTTTAGACGACCAATTTTAAATACTGAATTTAATCAAACTAATTATCGATTTCAATTTTACCAGTTGATTCAGTGCAATTCTGAAAACATTGAGAATAGGTTTATACAAACTCTTTTGCAATCAATTTAAAACTAAACAAAACATTAATTATTGTTGATTGGAAAATATGATTGAGAGTGGTGCATGTGTGAAGTATATATCGTTATTGAAATGCACCTTTTTCCTTAAAATTTGATTTAAATGCTTGTTTACATTATATATAATATTTTCCTTAAAAAATTATATTTAATTATAAAATATTTAAATGAGAATAAAAATTTTAATCAAGTTTAAAGAAAATTATTTTTTAATAAATTATGATATAAATATTAAAAAAGCTAAATAGACATTTAAAAAATATCTTTAAAAAAGATAAAAATAATTAGATCAAATCGATCCGAAAATGCTATTTTTAAGATTAAGTTGAAAATTCAATTTGAAATCATTTATGTATTTGAACTCAATGAGTAACTTGAATTCGCTCAAAAAACTCAAGCAATCAAATCCGACTTAATCCAAAAATATCTCAACCTAAAAAAGACTTGTATAAAAAATGATTCTACTCAAATAATTCGACTCAACTCATTTATCACTCTAAATATGATAATATAATGTACAATAACACTAACAATTAGACATGTAATAATTAGTGAATTGGCAATAATTTTGGTATCAAACACTTTTTTATCATGTTCCTTACTTTCTTCTTTATTATCAACTTTTTTTTTTTTTGCATTTACACATTTTAATATTTAATTATATCACAAAGTAAGATAATGAATGCAAGTGAAGATTAGATAATCTCTTAATTATTTGTTTAATTTAATATGAAAGTGCATTATATATATATAATTGATTTTTGATAAAATTCCATTATATACTATATTATTGACCTCCATATTTAATATATTTTACTAAGTTGCGTTTTGTAATTTCTTTTTGAATATAATTATTTCTTCATTTTATTATATATTGTGAATGTGACAAACATTCATCTAACTAAAAAAGAGTAACTTATTTTGACCCTCTTGAATTTTATATATTTTTGCTCTAAAATTTTTTAATTTTAAAATAGAATTTTCAATCCTCTTAATTATTCTT
>CATIWR010046552.1:0-42477 GCA_949677035.1 Omphalea diandra | reverse complement strand
AAATAAAAAGAGGTTTTGAATTTGAATATTTTCAATTGACCAATTTTCAGTTTGGACGATTCGATCGGTTCAATTTAATAGTGTAATTTTTTTGAAAATATATAAATAATACTTAAAAATATTTAAAAATTATATATACATACACACACTATAATAATGTGATGAAATTTATTTTTAAAATTTAAATTTTGAATAAAATAGCATAAATTTTTAAATTTTTTACAAAATGACATAGTTTTATATTAAAACGATTTGATTTTCAATTTTGATCTTTTTTATTTTTGATCTATTACTGGTTTTAATGCTAAACGAATCCAACTATTAGCTGGTTTCTGATTTTCATCGATTTGATCAATCGGTTTGATTTGATTCCGAAAATACTGCATGTGATGTTAAGAGAATATCAATCTAATTAGGATCCAAGTATGTGTGTGTGTGTGTATAGTTTAATATTTTATCAAAGTTATCCAAAACTTCTTAGAGAATATCAACAACTTCTTGAAAACTTAAAATGTATAGTAATCTCTTCCTAAAAAAATAAGTATGAATTAAATGATGAAAAAGAATGAAATTTGAATCTCAAATTTCAAATATGAAATTTTCACAAAACTTAAACAAAAGATATATTGAAAATCTTAAATAACATATTTATCCTAATTTGGACTATAAAAATATATGAGAAGACTCTCTCTCTATTTGAATAAATTCTAGCCAAATATATTTATTGTAGAAATTAATTGCTAAATAAAATAATTAAATGATCTGAAAGGTCATTCCACTAGTTTTTGTTTGGCATATATAACTAAAATATCCCCAGTTTTTTTTTCACCAATTTGCCTTCAAATCTTTGTTTTACCTTTTCTCAACATGGTCATTGAAAAGGCAATTAAAAATATGAAATAAATCTACAAATCAAGATTCAAGTGAAGATTTGGCAGTACCAACTCAACCAATGAAGAAAACAAATCTCAAAATTGTACAAACATCACACCATATCCAACAAGATTCATTAATAAAATCACTATTGAGTGAAGTTAATATGATTCGAATAACACAATGGAAAAATCTAGAAGAAGCAAAATGTTGGTCATATAAGCATTACGATACTAATAATCAATTTAATCGTTCATATATAAGAATCTATTACCATTTTTTTAGAGCTCCACTAGGGAAGAAAGTAGGAATACAACACTAGCTAATATTCATGAAAGACAAAGCTACATATGAGTACAATAGAAAAAAATGTTAAAGAGGTAGAGAAATCAAATGTGTCTTCATCTCTAGAAATTCCACAATTACCTCAAGGCTTAAACCAATGATTGCTAAACCAATAGAAAATTCTTTAGTTATAATGGAGAGGGATATAAAGGTTATATGGGATAGTCTGGTAATGTAATTCCCTTTAATGTTCCGCAAAATACTCAATTTTGTGAGATGGTTATAGCAATTGACAAGGCCCCTATGATTTCAAGGCTCCATCTTTTGAAAAATCAAGAACTACACTAGTAGATGGGTGTAAAAGAGATGTGAAAAAATTTTTGGATCCAATCAAAGACACTTGGTATATGTAAGATGTATTTATTGTTTTTAATGGTGGTTTAACATTAAACATTGACCTCTGATTAATGTTATTGCTATAAATATTGTTTTTGATGGTGGATTCATGCATCTAATGAATTTTCAGGCATTGAAACACATGTTATATATTTTAAAATTTTAAATATTTTTACCAAAAATTACAAATTAAATTTTTATAAGTGTTTTAAATGTTTATTTTTATTTATGTAGGTCATGCAATTGCAAAATATTTACTTAAGGCAATTGGGGAAACATGGGGCATTTAATATTCTTCAAGTTGTTATTGATAACGTGACAAATTGCAAAGCAATAGGAAAGGTGATAGAAAAGTTGTATACACATATTTTAGTCACCATGTGTTGTCTATACTGTCAACCTAATTTTAAGAATTTTGCTAGAAAGTTTGATTGGTTGAAAGACATTTATAAAAGGGCAAATGCATTGTGAAGCACATTATCAATCACACACAAGCATTATCTATTTTTAGAACTCAATCAAAGTTGGAATTGTTAAAGGTGGCAAAGACTAGATTTGCTTTTATATTACACCTAGTTTGTGGAAAAATAAAAAAAGAATTCTTAAATCATAAAAAGAGTGAGTAAAACAAGGAGATGAGAAAATGAGGATATTCGACACCTTAGTTACTAAAAAATAGTAATGAAGAGTTTTTGAAGGAAGTTAAAGATAGAATTGTTACTAGGTAACCTTATTTATTAATTAAGTTTAGTGATAATGAAGGTCCAAAGTTAGGGGAAGTATATGAAGGAATGGATAACATACTTAGAGAATTAAAGGATATATATGAGAAAACATACTTATAAATATAATTATAAACAAATAGAGGCTATTGTGTTGGAAAGATGAACATTCCAATACATTATCTTGGTTTTGTACTCACACAGATTTTATGATGTTCATCATATAAAAATACAAGCTCCAAATGTTTATTTAAAAGGGCTCCAAATCTTGACAAAGAAGTTGTTTAGGTGTCACGAAAGCTTTGGGATGAATAGTACAAAATGGGGCAAAAGAGAAACTCTTAGGAGAATAATTTGTAATTTTTCACATGAAGAAAGGCATAACATGGTAGCTACCCAAACCGATGTTGTAACTATGGACTTAATTGATTCACAGTCAACATATAAGTATGAAACTCTGAAATTGGTAAAGGTAGCAAAAAGGTATTATCTCACAACCAATTAGCAGTTCCTTAGTTGAAAGAAATTGGAGTGTATACTCTTATGTTCATAATGTTAAAAGAAATAGGTCGAATTGTACAAGGGCTAATAAATTGATATTTATTCACTCAAAATTTGACATCAATCTTTGTTCTTTAAGATTTATGCAAAAGGACTTCATTAAAGATAGGAAATGAAGCTAAAAAAAATTCAAATTTGGAAGATTCAGCTACAAGGCTAAAGGATATAAGGTGGAGCTTACTAATTGATGATGATTTTGAAGTCCTAAAGACCATAAAAAAGATAATAGTACTAGAAATTATCAAATGCAAGAGAAAAGAAGGCAAAGAAGAGGAAAATAAAGAACTCATATTCTCTCTAAATGGCATAAATTTATTTTATATTATTTTATTTCTAGTTTTCTATGTCTATTTATGAACTTTTTTTTTTGTTGTTTTCTAACTATATTTTGTTTTACTTCTAAGGCTCAAATGTACACTAGAATTATATTGTCAAAGTTTAATTCTAAAATTATGTTTTATCTTCATTTATATTTAAATTTGAATTTAAGTGGTTTTTCATATATTATTGTAATGTTCTTAATGTTGCAAGGCTTACCACAATTGTCAATTTGGGTGGTTTGGAATGATCTAAAGTGATTAGCTCGGGTGGTTTTAGCTAGGTTCATGAAAAACAATAAAGGTTAGGGGGTGTTTGACCTATTGCCAGAAGCCCATTTCAATACTTAAATTAATAATATGCTAGAGAGAGAGTGAATGAATGTAACGTGTGAGACATTCTTGGTGAGACTCTTTATATGGTGATTAGGGAGAGTTGTTTCCCTATTATAGTAGAACTTAGATTTCTTTAGATTAGGCATGTTGTTTCCTAATGAGTTTCTTAATGAGAGATCATAATTTCCTGATAAAGATTATAACTTCCTAATGAGGTTGATCTGTGGTCTTGACTATCTTTGATTAGGTCGAGTCATGACAACCTATGAGCTCCTGGGCCTTATTGTGGACTGAGCCATCTTTGGCTATTAGTTGTGGTTATAAGGGTTGAGTTAGCCCTTTTAAGTTACCCATACTTGCTTTGGTAATGTCATATATCCCCCTTAGTCCGAGTTTGTTTACATCTCAGTAAAGGTAGAGTTTGTCCGAGCTACTAAGCTGGGGCTCAAGCCAAGCACATAGTGCCTTAATCATACTGATTTGCTAGTATTACTGTTTGAGAGAGAACTTTTTAAAATTTAAAATTAACACATCCTATTCAGGCATTTGACACGTGTTGCCAATGTAATGTATCTCAGTTAGAGATCATTGATCAAAGAGATCAAGATCATATGATAAGGATACCAAATCACTTGGCCTTGCCTTTTCATTTTCTTCATCAGAGTCTATAAATTCATTTCCCTATGACCACAAGAGGGCTTACTTTGCTATGTTCTTTAGTTTGCACTACTTTTTCTTACTACAAGATTCTTTGAGGCTTTAAGTTTTCTTCTTTCGTTCTAAGAGGTGAGGCTTTTGATGCATTATTTTTATTTCATCTCTTTCATTTTTTTATTCTTTTTTTTTTTTTTTTGCAAAAACTAAAATGGAATCACAAGTTCCTGAGGATGCTATGCCATTAGCATTCATTCTTGTTGATATTACAACTAGAGAAAGAGTAGTAGGGACCATTAATATGATGGATGAAGGTGGGTTGCATTTATAAGGGGAAAGGGTGAAATAAAAGTAGGAGAACAAAAGGGAGAGTATGGAGAGGATGAACTAGATGAGGATGAAAGTGACAAGATGAGGGAAAGGTAAGGGTTAGATTATGAGGTTGGCCCTAATGGGTTTAGTGTCAACCTGACCACTATAGACCCATAATCCAAGCCAATCAAGGTTTGTAGGGTGAATCCAAAGATGGTTGAAGTGTAGAGTAGGATGTTAATTCAGAGCCTTGCTAAGATTCACCTTAGGTATAATATCCCGTTAGAGTACGAGCTGAGCCTTTCAAATCCCAAGCTGAGGGTTTACTCTCCTTTTGATCCTAAACAATTTGTGTTATATGACACAAATTTGAATGTTGGGTTTAGGCTGCCTGTGCTTGAGTTCGTTCAAGAGGTGTTAAGAGCTTACAATCTTTCTATTCTCGGATTACCCTGAATGGTGTTAGGATGCTGGTGGGTTTGCACCTTTTGATGTGGGAGAAGGGAATTATAATATTTATCGGAGTGGTGAGGCATATTTTTGTTGTTAAGGACCAAATGATGAGGACCACTGGAATGTGTCAGCCACACCAGATATGGGAATGTTTGCCCATTACCCTTCTTTGATAAAAAGCTAGAAACATAAGTTCTTTATCATTGCTAATAAGGAAAAAGTGGATTTTCTAATTCAATGGGTTGCTAAGGATGGTTAGGATTACAGGCTAGTTTCTATCAAATAAGAATAATAATAAGCTAATCGTCTTCGAGCTCTAATTGAGGATCTTGTTGATCTGACTAATTTGATAAATGCAAGCCTTCCCATCTGAGCTGGAATGCTAGATTTTTTGTGTTAATGACGTATGTGCATACTAATTGATATTAATGCCTTTTTGTTTTGCAGAGATGGACATGAACGCATTGAAAGAGAAATGGTGAGGTAGAAAGCTGCCTAAGCTACTGAGTCTGTTACAGGCGGTGCTAAGTAACCAAAGGTTAGAGTAAAGACCATTGGCCATAAGAACTGTCCTTCGGATGAGGTGACTATCCCTGAGCTAAAGACTAAAACAGTGGCTAGGGTAATTCCTGAGCCAGTTCAAATAGTGAAAAAGGTGGGCAAACAGGTTTCTACTGAGGCATCACCATCTAAGAAGCCCCATGTGGAAATAATAAAGTCTGAGTCAGATGAGGAGCTCTTCATGCTTCCTTAAAATTCAAGCATGTGTCTTGATCCACGTGATTTTTTGAATAGTAAATATGATCCTTGTTTATTGAGTAATCAAACGATGAGCAAGATGTTTGATAGGATCTACCTCTTACCCAATGATAAGAAAAGGTTCAAGCACCTTACAAACAGGGAGTTTGTGGCTTGGTCATAAATGCTCAACCTAAAGGTATTATAAGCAATTTGCATATTCAAATTTTTTCTAAGTTTTTGTGAAGATGCTAAGGCTTTTACTTTCCTTGTCTGGCCTTAAGGGGGAGCTTAGCAAAAGACTGATGCTCTTAAAGAAATGTCCTCAATCTGCTTTGCTTACAATGAAAGATAAAATGAGCATTAGCCAAGGCTCATATAGATCTTGACTTTGATTATGTGGGTGATACTTTACTCGGTAATGATGATGAGGAAGAGGATCGAAAGGAGTTAGAGGAATAAATATAGTTTCTTTGATGTATCCTCAAACCTCTTATTGTATCTTCCATTTTTATAAAAAAATTTTCCATATTTAATAAGAATGTTGTTTCTTTTTTTCTCTGACTGTGTTCTTTTTTCTGATATTTTGGTGGGTATTGAACTTATGTAAAATACTTAGAAAAAATTTTATGTAGTTGAAATGATAATCTTTAAAAAGATATGAGCTATTAACTTTATCATTACTTCTAATTTCCCATTCCTAACTAGCTTGGTGTATGTCGACAAATCAAGTGAGATAAAAATGACGTCAGATAGACTATCTTGATTAATGTATTAGATACGTTAGCTTTTGTAATATACGAGATAGATTAGCTTGTCTAATATGCAAGATAGATTAGCTCGATACATTCTCATGCCAAATAGATTGAGTCATCATGTGTATGAGGTAGATTAGCTCGGTACATAATAATAAGTGATGCACAGAATAGATTAGCATGACATATGTTAGCATTAAAAGAAGCATGCACACTGGATAACAATTTTTTTATGTGGTTTGACAATTTGCCTATGTCCACGGGTGGTTTTATATTTATTAAGAGAAGACAAATAATTATGAAGGAGAGGTAATGAAGGCTATCTATATGAGGTACTTCTTGAATGCTTTCATGTTCCATGTGAAAGGCACGAGCTTTCCTTCCATTGTTTCCAGTATGTATGTCACAAGGCCTATTGCCTTGGTTATTTTGTATGGACCTTCCCAACTAACACTAAGCTTACCTACTCTAACTTCTCCTCTAACTTTATTAGTTCTTCTAAATACTAAGTCTTTTTCTTTAAGGGCTCAATTTTTTACTCTTTTATCATAAAATCAAACTACTCTTTATTGGTATATGACGACTTGAATGGTTGCTTCTTCTCACTTTTCAACTAAGAGGTCTAAGTTGAGGCGAAGTGTCTCTCCATTTTATTCAGGGTTGTGATGAAGTACTTAGTATGAGAGAAGACCTATTTCTATTAGAATTACTGCCTCTATGCCATATAACAAGGAAAAAGGTGTTTGGCCTATTGCTTCCCTTGGGTTGTCCTAAAGGCCTAAAAAATATGTTTAAGTTGATATGTTCAGGTGCCCTCTGCATTGCATAAGGTTTTCTTGATTCCTTGCAAGATTATTCTATTGGTTACCTTAGTCCGTTTGTTTATGGGTGAGCCACCAAGTGAGTAGAAGGTCAATGTCTAAGTCAGCATAGTAGGAGTAAAACGATTTACAGTCGAATTATTTTTCATTATCTATGAGTAGTTGTGAGCGCCTTAGTTGGTTTCACTCGAACTAGTGGAATCTTACTTGCGAATTCATCCTTTTATCAATCATTAGGGGATCGAGAGGATGAGGTCTTTACATTGGTAATGAACTCGAGATATGACACGTGATTGGACTAGTAGAGGGCCTGTTTAGTCCTTATGTGATTTCAGCCCTTCGTCCAAATAATGGTCATCAGGGACAAAATGGGACAATACATTAGTACTATTGCTAGGAAATATAAAGTTACCACCCTACTTTAGTTGGGATAAGAATCTGAGGAAGACAAAATTTGAACCTCATTTAAGTCAATTAGAAGGCCTATTCATCTTTAACCCATTAAAGATTGGGTTTAGAAATTGGGCACGACTTAGGAAGAGGTTCAACACCCCTAAACTGTCTTGATGTTAGGATCTGACCTTTGGGCATCTTTAGTTCACTTTTTAATATCTTAACTGAGTTATTAATTAGTCTAATTAATGGTCCAAAGCGTGCCTCTACTCAATCAAGCCAATCAAATCATTCCATCAATCCAAAGTGGAGAGAGGTCAATCATCATGGCATAGGGATTAACATGCATATCCATACTTCCATTCATTACAATAATTTCAAAGGGAGAATAGGGCTTGCATCATGGTATAAGGATTATCATAAACATCTATACATCAAGTCATCATAATCATCTCAAAGGGAAAAGGGGTCATGCATTATGGTATAGGGATTATCACACATATCCATACATCCATCCATCACAATCAGCCATAGTCATATATGATAATGGCTAGGACGAAATTCAAGGCCTAACCTAAGTAAAGACACCTTGAAATGGGTTTAAGTGAGTTAGGATCTAAGGTTTCTATGTTAAGTATGCTTTGATGGTGAATTTTGGTAGAATTTTGTTAGGGTTTCCAAGCCTCATGCCTCTTCAAATGAGGGGATATTTATAAGTGATGGGTGAGTGCACCAGATCTTAAAATGGATTTATTTGAACCATGGACATATCTCATCACAAAGAAGATGATGAATCTCCTAGAATTAGGATTTGCACACTGGTTGTAAAGCCAAAAAAGGGCTATACATCTATCCGTCAAGGTTGTGCAACCCTAGGGCTAAAGGGGGGGGACCAATTCTAGAAGATTTTAAGGGTTAGGGTTTAAGGGAAGGCTGTACAATCCTAAGTATGGGCAGTACAATCCTAATTACTAGATTGTACAACCTTGCTTTGTGGGTTGTGTAGCATGCTTTGGCTTGGCAATTTAGGTTGTGGTTGTGAGCTTGGCTTCAATTGGAAATCCATAGAGTCTACTTTAGCATGAAGCTATTTATTGCTCTCATTTAAAGCATCTAAGTGTTGCAACACCTTTTTCCATCCCAGTTCCTTATCTTCCTCCTTATTATCCTCTTCTTTATCATCTACAACTACAACTCTACTAGAAGTAAGAGCTATGTTCTAACCTTGCCTTTTTACAGAAGACAACCAATGTAAAGGGATGGACTAGGAAATAAGCCCTAATTGATCAAATGCTTGTTTCCTTAATCTTATGAGTTTAGTAGGGTCAAAGTCTATCAATTTCTCACACATAATAGTAGCAATATGACCCATACTAATAATAAAGCTAGAATAATAATTGACATAGGACAAACTCTTAAAAATTTAATAAGTTATATTTACCTTTCTCTAGGTATATAGGCATCACAACAAAAACAACTCATTTAATGATACTGTAAGCATAAGATTTTGAACCTTTGGATGTAAAGCCCGATGATGAAAATCATCGAATCTATTCTCCAAAATACAAAGGGCATTGCTAAAGAAAGAGATGAAATGCCTTACGATACCTTGGAGAAGCCTAGAATTAAACCTAAGACCAAGAACAAAACTACCTGCCAAGGTTAATAGATTTTACAACCATAAAGCAGGGTTTTACAACCTATAAACCAAGGATATATAACCATGCATATGGCTATACAACTTACCTTAAAACCTTAGTCTATAAAACATTCTGGAACTGATCCACTCTTAAGGCCTAGGGCTGCACAACTTTGACAAATTGATGTATAACCCTTTCCTAGATGTACAACCCATGTGCAAACCTTAATTCCAGGAGGTTCATCTCCTTCTTTGTGATTGAATGTGTCTATAGTGCAACCATAACCATTTTAGGCTCTGGTGCACTCATCCAACACCTATAAATATCCCTTTTATTTAAGAAGAGGCACAGAGGCTTGAAAACCTTATGGTTACTCTGCCAAAATTACATCTTAGATACCCCTTAAATATAGAAACCTAAAATCCTAACTCACTTCAACATAAAACTAGACCTAATCTTTTTATTTTTAAGCATTCCCTAAGCATTTTGAAGGATATTATACCCATTGTGTGCCTCTGAGGGTAAGGATTTCACTAGAAAGCTTCCAGGGCTCCTCCAACTACCTCTTCTTCTTCCCCTTATTTTCTTCTTATGTTTTTTAAAATTTAGAAAATAAAGGTTGTACACCCTTCATGGTAGGTTGTACAACCCTAAATTGGGCTATACAACCTAGTTTGCCTGTTAGAAACATTTTTTTACGAAGTTTATCTTCTTCCCCATTAGGATTTCTTTGTTTTTGAAGCATTTTTTTTTGAAATTTTAAGACTTTAGTGGCAAAATAGGGTGAGATTTAATGACATGAGACCCTTATTCACTTTTAAAATGGAGTCTTAGTTATGTTACACATGATTTTTGTTGCTTATCATACCAAAAAGCTCTTAGAATCTTTCATTTGATTTCAAGGAGATGTTTTGATCATGTTTTAATCATCTTGGGGCCATGATCAAGTGAGGAACTTAAGGTTTCATTAACCTTAAACGTTCGTTTTATGTTAGGAATTTATGTACTAACCATGAGAATAATGTTTTTAGTTATTTAATCCCCCTCCTTGATTTGGCATTTTAACTTCTGTAATGACTACTTGTGCTATGGGTGTTTTAGCTTCTTGTGAGTAATATGAAGGATGGTTCATCAACCCTAGGATCTCATTTAGGGTAATCTTTGCTTTAGGCCATTCCATATCCTCCAAGTATGTTGTGCGTTGCATATTTGTCCTTTTGATTGTTCATAATTCATTCATTCTTAATATGTTTTGTATATTGATTTATGATATTGGGATGTGTTACCATGGACGTTAGATGCATGCTTAGGTACCTTGACTTTGGAGGTATGGTAAGATGGCTATAATGGCCTTTATTTACCTTTCCTTTGGTTTCATCTATTTGCTTTCCTTTATTGATTACTAACTTGTTTTTCTTCCTTTGAGTGTAAGTGCTATTACTTGAGTTAGACGATGAACTTGGTCTTGATTCTCATCTTACATGATTATGAATGATTGTGCTTAAATGGATGTTTGATAATGTAGGCTAAAACCCAATGTTGTAATGCATGACCCTCTTTCCCTTTGAGATGATTATGCTTGAATGGATATATGGATTCGTATGATGAACCTTATACCATGGTGTATGACCCCTCTTCTCTATGGATTGTTGGAATGATTTGATTGGTTTGATTGCATTAGATGTATGCTTAAGACCATTAATTGGACTAATTAATAACTTAGCTAAAATATTAAAAATGAACAAAAGCTGCCAGAAGGCTAAATCCCAATATTTGGGTGGTTTGGGGGTACCTAATCTCTTCCCCAAGTTGTACCTAATTTTAGAACCTAATCTTTAATGTGGTGAGGATGAAATGGACCTTTTAATTGATTTAGATTAGGTTCAAATTTTGTCTTTCCTAGATTCTTGTCCTAACCAAAGTCAGGTAGCGACTCCACATTTCCTACGGATGGTGCCAATGTATTATCTCGCATTTGGTCCCCCAATGAGCTTTAGTTTAAACTAAAGGCTTTGAAATCACGCAAGACCTAAAAGAATCCCTCATTGATCCAAACACGGATCGCATTTTGGGGTCATTACCAATGTAAAGACCCCCTATCCTCTCGATCTCCTATTGATGGATAAAAGGATGGAGCCATAACCTAGATTCCATTTGTTCAAGCAAAACTAATAAGGCACTCACAGTGGCAACTCTGTTAGGGACTTGAAATTGACTTCGTGTTTAATCTTTAGTTCACTTTTAATATTTTAAACTTGTTATTGAGTAAGTCCATTGCATTCATGTAGACTTCACATGTAAGTCCATTGCATTCATGTAGTCTTCACACTTCACTACAATAGGTTAACCTTAGATAAACTAATGGTTATTCAAACTTGAGACTTAAGCTCTATTCGAGCTTAAGAGATTATGAGAAGGATTCATCACTCATGAGCCTAATACCTTCGGGTATATTAAATGGGGGATTGTAACAATCTCCCCCTAAGATTATGGAAGCCTTCAACTACACCAACCCTCTCAACCACTAGCCGTATGTAGGAACCAATAGTACCTTAGGATAAATCACCTCTTTTGTTTGCAGTTCTTCTTTAGAGGAGAGTGAAAGTCCTTGAAGATCATGGTTGGAAATCCCTAATGTAAGCATAAATGTAACCCCATCCTTCTCGATGTAGTTATCCCTATATGTACCTACTTATGTATTCCCCCTTCCCTGCCATGTAAATACCTTCTGTGAACATCCCACGCTCTTAAAGGGATTTTTTTCCTTATGCATATTTCTTTAAATAATATAAAAAGTTCTTCCTTTTAGTGCCTTTGTGTATATATTCTTTCGAGGCTTTAAATCTTCTTGGTCCAAGGTGACCTTGCACATTTTTTACCCCATAATGGTATAAGAATGAGACTTCACCTAGAAAAGAGCCACTAGACCTCGTGTGTGAGATGATTAAGGTTGGAAGGATTTTATGCGAAATAACTTGTGCATATGATGCATATATACATCGATTACTTGTTCATACATCATACTGATAACCCTTGTCTTACAGCCAACATAGCTCCATCCAAACCCTTGTGGAAGAGAAGAGGGAATTAATTTGCTAGAAAGAGTAAAACTCTAAGTTCGAGCTAAAAGGTTGACCTGATAATAACCATGCCACTAGAGATCTTGGATAAAATGGTGGTCGACTTTAATCATAAGCTAGAAGAGAGAATTGTTGAGGAAGTAAACAAGCACATCAATGAGATTTTGAAAAAAGGGAGACCTCTATTAATAGAATTGACAAAGGGAAAGTACCAATGGAAGCACCCTAACATGTGGTGATTGATGATGACCTATTTAGGATGATTGAATAACATGAAAGCAAGTTTATCAAGGAAGTGGGACCTACAATTGTCATTTTGGACAAACCCCTATAGAGTAAGAAGGAGAGCACCCAATTTGATGACTTTGCTAAACAACTAGAGAAAATGTAGAAGCCCTAGGTGTTAAAGGTTTAGAAAGGAGAACAAACATTGGGGAATTACTTATTCGTAAACTTGAGAAGCTACCAAATAACTTTTGTGTATCAAAGATTCCTAAATTCATGGTGATAAAAAATGCTAAGAATCATGTTTATTCATATGTACTAGTCATGAAGTCATTTGAGGTTTTTACAGATACTTTGTTAGAGCTTTTTGAGTTATTATTGAAAAGGTCTACAAAGACGTGGTATTTCAACCAACTAAAGACTATTAGAAAAGACTGGCAAAGGTTGACAGAAGCTTTTGAGAGGCACTATGGTTATAGTTTGGATCTAGAAATCACACTATAAGACTTGGAATCTTTGAGAGCTTTAAGATGGCAGAAAATATATTCAAAGTTGAGCACAAGGCCTATGGAAAGAGAATAAGTCATAATGATTATTTAAGGGCTCTACCTGGTATTGGCACCAGAATCTGGTGAATGTTAGTTAGAACCTTTAAAGTCCTTTGAGTTAGAATCTGAGTTGAAAAGACAATGTAGGGAAAGAAGAAGTGCCTCATTTGAGCAAAACAAGACGACCAATTAAATGCAATAATAGCACCAAGATAGTTTATTGATTTAGGGATGTCTTCGTCTAAGTCATTTAAGAGGTTACAGAAGAAGGGATTGTTGAAACCTTTGGCACCGAGACCACTTCCTAACCCATTTCCTAGGAGATATGATGCCAATGCTTCTTACACTTTCCATCAATGATTAGGTCATAACTCTGATGATTGTTACAGACTGAGACACGAGATTCAAGATCTATTTGATAATAAGACAATTGTTCCACTAAAATTTGGAAGGCCTAGCATCTAAGGAACCCTCTCCCAAACTATTGTAATGTTCCCGCCCCCCCCCCCCCCCCAAATTAAGGGATTTTCATGATATATTTTGGGATTCTTGAGGAAGTTATTATTGTTACTATCAAGGAGGTCATGAGTGAGGCTCTAATTGTTTACACTATCAATCCATAGGAAAAGCTCAGATGAGGAGACAAAAGAGGTGCGAAGGAGGAGAATGGTCCAATTATAGGAAATGGGTGATGAAGAAAAAAAGTTAAGTGAGTGAGCTTTATGATTCACAGTGGGAAGTATAACCTTAATAGGGAAGCTTCCAAGGAACCAAAGGTTGCGAAAAAGGCAAATGAACTCGTTGTGAAAGAAAATGAGGATGGCAGTCTTATTGTGAAATAGTTAAAAAGGATGCTAACCCAAATTAGTGTGTAAGAGTTACTCATTACCTCTCAGGAACATAAAAAGGCTATGGTTGAGGCTTTGTCGAGTTTCATTTTTTTAAAGGAAACTACTATGATGGACGTCATTGCATTAGTGACTCATAGAGGTAAAATCACTTTCTCCGATTAAGATTTTCCACTAGAAGGAAAGGATCACAATTTGGCCCTATTAATTCGAGATGAGGTGAAGGGGAAATGCATGCATATGTGATGGTTGACGATGGATCTAGGATCAACATATGCCAATCAAAGTTATTACACAAGTTTGGATTGTCTGAGGAAGATTTGGAGAAACAGTGTTATATAGGCCTATTACGATAGCAGAAGGCTAACTTCAGGTATGTTTAAGACCTTGGTAAAAATAGGCACAGTAGAGACAGTGGTGGAATTCATAGTCTTGGATATCCCAATCACCTTCTCGCTTTTATTAAAAATACTATGATACCACCAGTTAGGTGGTGTACCTTTCACTGTTCAATAAAAAGTTAAGATTCCTTAGAAAGGAAAGATTTTGACCATCTATGTAGAAGTTAGGGACATTGTATGAACCTTGAGTATGGTTATTTCTCACCTTCGAGGGTTTCAAGTTGTATGAGTCACTGATAAGTGGGTTGATCTTAAAGTCATGGGGATCATGAAGAACATGAACTTTCTGACCAAGCCAGGGTTAAGGAAGAATACTATTGACATATCAAAATTTTCAGACATCCTTACTTAGACTACAAGGAAAGGATTGGGCTATCGTGACGAAGGGCCGAAACTAAACATTAGGGACTTTTGAGGACCATTGCTAAATTTCTTTATGAAAGAATGGGAAGACACTGGAAAAATCGAGCAAGAAGTTCCTGAAAAGAAAAGTTGTTAAGTGAGGACATAAACGATCTCAAAAAGACCTTTTTCTAGCTAGATATTGGTGAATTAGGATACCTGAATTATCAAGATCTAACAGAAAAGGAGGATGGCAAGAAGAAGGGAAAGAAGACAGGTAAACATATCATGATGATGGATAATAAATAAGAATTAGATTAACTAGTAGTCTTGTATGGTCCTTAGTCTACATGGTCATAGAATGATAAGAGAAAGATCACTGATGAATAAACCGAGCAATATTTGCTGGATCATAAATTCTAGGCCATTAGGGAAGATCGTGTAAAGGATGGGCTTGAATTGATAAAGTAAAATGCCCTATTCGTGGACTCAGAATGAAAATATGCTATGCTGTGCAAGTTTACTGAAGCTGCCTACATCAGAAAAAGTTGAAGGATTTTGAAAGTATGATTATAAACTCCATTGAGGAAGTGGATGGCGAGGAAATGCAAGGTCCTGAGGTGGAGATTGAGCCAACTATGGCAAAAAGTTCAACTCTCTTGGCAGATTTTCTGAAGATTAAGCTATTAGATGATTAGATGAAGCAAAGTTTTGAGGGGGTTGTCAAAACTATCATAGGAACGAAAGATGGGATAGAGGGTGAGAATGGAACAAATACTACACAGGGTGAGAACACAAGCATGCTGGCTATTAATGAGAAGAATGAGGTGGAAACATAAGAAAAATGAGGCTCGTACTACTCCCCCAGAGGAAGCTGTCTTTCCATATTCTACTAATGTTCTTGTTTATAGTCTCTTTGAGGATGATGATATATTTCTTTCTAAGTTTAAGGCAATGAATGATGAGTTTGCTTATTTATGTGATGTGTTTCCTGATGTTAGTGTGCATAACATGCATTTTCATGAGCACTTTTAACATTAATTTTATGTATACAACTGTATTTAACCTTGGCAATTAAGAAAATCTGAAAATCTTGCTTATTGGTGTTGATGTCACTCCAAAAGAGCAAAGAAAGTTTGAACAATTGCTTAGAAAATACCAAAGGGTTTTTACTTGGACATATGATGACATGCCAGGGGTTGATAGGCGAATTGCAAAACACAAAATTTCAACCGACCAACACATGAAATCGGTAATATAGAAACTTCAACTAATGAGACCTGAGTGGGCCCACTTGGTCAATGAAGAAGTAGCAAAGCAATTAAATGCCAAATTTTTTATGGTCGTAGATTACCCTAAGTTGTTAGCCAACATAAAGTCGTACTAAATAATGATGGGAGAGTAAGGTGTGTGTTAGCTATAGGGATTTGAAAAAGGCATGTATAAAGGATGACTTTCCTTTGTGACACATAGATGTGCTAGTTGATAATGTTGTAACTTGTGTTATGTATTCCTTTATAGATGGATTTTTTGGGTATAACTAGATTCTTATGGCTATAACAGATAAGGTAAAGATAACTTTTATTATAGAATGGTGTTATAAGGTAATGTCATTTAGGTTAAAGATTCGAGTGTAACATAACAACAAATAGCAATTGCCCTGTTGCATGACTTGATCCATAAAGATGTGGAAGTGTATGTAGATGACATGATGGTGAAGTGAAAAATAAGAAAAGGGCATTTTGAAGCTTTGGAGAAATTTTTGAAAAGCGTATATGAGTATAACTTGAGATTGAATCCAAAAAAGAGTGTGTTTGGGGCACTTTCAGTAATATAGTCAGTGAAAAGGGATTTGAAGTGGATCCGAATAAGGTAAAGGTAATTCAAGATAGGCCCGTACCAAAAACAAAGAAGGAGATCTAAGGTTTTCTAGGTCACTTGCAATACATCAGTTGGTTCATAATAAGACTAACCCCCATTTGCGAGTTGATCTTCAAACCGTGAAGGAAGGATCAATCAGTAAATTAGAATGAATAGTGCCAAAAAGCCTTCTAGAAAATAAAAAAATATCTGACTAACTCGTAGATATTGAAGCCACCAAAGCCTAAGAAATGCCTGATTTTATATTTGGTAGTAGATGATAGCTCTGTTGGTGCAATGTTAGCTTATAAAGATGGAATAGAAAATGAACATGCAATGTACTATCTCATCAAAAAGTTGTTGTCCTACGAAGTGAAGTATAATTAGGTCGAAAAGACCTTTCTGGCACTAGTTTAAGAAATAAAGAAACTGAGACATTATTTTCAATCATATTCTGTAGAAGTTGTTTTAAAGTTTGACTCGATTGAAATACTTACTTGAAACCCCCTTCCTCACTGAAAGATTGCCAAAGTGATTAATCTTGTTGATAGAATTTGATTTAAGCATATAAGCAAAAAGGTGATCAAAGGAATGTCAGTTTCAAAGTACTTGGCACGATAACCTATCGAAGGTAGGGAATCTGAGCTTTCATAATTCCTAAATAAAGGGTTAGGAGCAATTGAGCCTCAAAGATGGAGACTATACTTTTATGGAGCTGTAAACAAGAAAGGGGCAAGTATAGGAGTAATTATGATTTCACCGAAAAAAGAGTTGTTCCTTATAACAAAGAAATTGAACTACAGGTGACCAATAATATGGCTGAATACAAAGGCTATGCACTAGGGCTTGAACTGTTAAAGCAAATAAGAGTAAGGACAACATAATTATTTTGGGACTCATTGCTAATAATTTCGTAAGTAATGGGTGAATGGAAATTGAAAGAAGAATGTTTGGGCTCGTATTTAAAACATGTGAAACTATTAGTGCAAAATTTTTAGAGAGTCATATTTCATTATTTATCGAGGGAAGAAAATGAAATGGTTGATGCCTGAGCCACTATGGTCTCTATTTGGGATGTACCAGAGGTGATTCCCATGTTACATGGAGTGGTCTACTGCAAGTCATCACCTTATAGGCTACAGGCCAATTAAGCAGTGGAAGCAATAAATAAGAATGTAAAAAACATCCTAGCTAAGATGGTTGAGATGGATAAAGACTAGCCTAAGAAATTACCTTTCGCCTTATAGGGTTATCAAACTATGGCAAGGATATTGATCGAAATTACCACTGTAAGTACCTCGAATTTCATAGTTGCGCTCGAATGAGTGGAATCTTGCTTGTAACATTAGTAATGACCCTAAGGTTTGAAGCACATTCAGATCAATGTGGGATCCTTTTAGGCCTTGCATGACTTCAAAGTCTTAAGTCCAAAATGATAGTCATCGAAGGACCAAGTGTGGGATAATATATTGATATCATCCCTATGAAATATAGAGTCACCACCAGACTTTGGTCAAGATAGGAATCTAGGGAAGCAAAATATGAACCTAATTTAAGTCAATTACAAGGCCCATTTTGTCTTCACCCCATGCATATTGGGTTTAGAAATTGGGTACAGCTTGGGCCCCTCTCCCCAAACCACTAAGATATTGGGATTTAGCCTTTGGACATCTTTGGTTCACTTTTAATAGTTTAAGCAAGTTATTGACTAGTCCAATTAATGCCCCTGAACATACATCTAGTACAATCAAATCAATCAAAAGATTTCATCAACCTAAAAGAGAGAGGGGTCATGTATCATAGCATAAGGATATACATACATTCATCCATACATGCATACATCCATTTAACCATAAAAGGGAGGGGGTCATGCATCATGGTAGAGGGGGTAAGCATGCATTATCATGCATCCATTCAAACACAGTCATCCTAATCATATAGGATGGGAATCAAGGCCAAGTTCATGGCATAACTCAAGTAATAACACTTACACCTAAAGGAAGAGCATAAGTTAGTGATGAATCAATATGGAAAAACAAACCAAGAAAACTTAAAGTAACTAAAAGAAACAAAGTTGATCTATAATGGCCATCTCACCGTGTATCCCAAAGTCAAGGTATCCTAATACACATTCTAAGTCCATGGTAACACATCCCAACACCAAAAAATCAGTAAATAAATAAAAAATAAATGTTGAATCATCATGAATATATGAAGAAGTAAACATGTAGTATAAGGCATTTGGAAAATGTTGGATGGCTGGCCTAAGGTAAGACTGATCATAAGAGGGAACCTAGGAATAATGAATCTTCTCTCTATGTAACTCTAAAAAGGCATGGCATCCATATTTACCACTAACTATGTAAGGTTAGTATACAACATAAGAATAGGTAAGATTGAAGTGTCACTATTCATATATTTTAAGCATGAAAACTCCTAACTCACAGTAAGATCTTTAGATCAATGGAACCTTAAGTTCCTCACTTGATCATGGCCCTAATATGATTAAACAAGAATCAAAACACCTCATTGAAATCAAGTGAAATATCTCAAAAGTCTTTTGGTATGGCAAGCAATAAAAAGTCGTGTGAAACATAACCAAAACTCCTTTTTTTGAAGTGAATAAAGGTTCTAAGTCATTAAACCTCATCATATTTTATCACTGGAGTCATAAAACATTATAAAAAAAAGGTTTCAAAAAGAAAGAATTCAGGAAAGAGAAAGAAGATAAACTTTACAAAAAGTGTCTATCAGGCAAATTAGGTTGTATAACCCAATATAAGGGTTGTATAGCCTAGACAGAGGGTTGTATAACCTATAAACAAGGTTGTGTAGCCCTTACTTCTTAGGTTTTGAAAATAGAGGAAGAAAGAATACAGGAAAGAATAATGGAGATTTTTGGATACCTTTGTGTGATTTATGCCCTCAGAGGCTCACAAGTTCAATGTTCTTCTCCAAAGTGCTTAGGAAATACACAAAGTTAAAAATATTAAGTCTAGTTCTACCTTATAGTGAGTTGAAGGTTTAGGGTTTCTATGTTTAAGGAATGTTTGGAAGGTGATTTTGGCAAAGTAACCTTAAAGTTTTCAAGCCTTTCCTCCTTCTTTAAAGGAGGGGGATTTATTGGTGTAAGATGAGTGCGTAGGGCTAGAAATGGTATTGGTTGCACCATGGCCATGTCTAATCATAGAGTGGGAAATGAATCTCCTAAAATTAGGGTTTGCACATGGACTATACATATAAGAAAGGGTTATACATCCTTTTGTTAGGGTTATACAACCTTGGGGTTTAATGGGGGACCAGTTTTAGAAGATTCTCAGGGCTAGGGTTTTAAGGTGGGTTGTACAGCCTCGTGTATAGTTGTGCAACCTTGTGTATGGCTATACAACCCTGCTTGATGGGTTGAATAGCCTATCAAGCCTGGAAAATAGCCTTAAGCTTAGTCTTAAGTTTCTCCAAGGTTTCTGAGGGTTTTTTACCTCTTTCTTTGGCAATTCCTTTTACATTCTAGGGAATTAGTTCATTGATTTTCATCACCAGCTTTGCATCTAGAGGTTTAAAATCTCATGCTTACAACTGTACTCTTTAGTATATAGGATAGAGGTAGTATTGTTAATTGAACTATAAGTGAAGTCCTTATGGGTATTAGTTGAATTTGACATTCCTGAGTATCAGTGGACGAGAAGTAGACTTAAACAACTGGCTTTATTTGATGAGAAGGGGTTAAAGGCCCTGTATCATATCTGGTTGTATCAAGCTAGAATGGCTCACACACATGATAGAGGTTGGTGATTTGGTACTGAAGGTAGTTTGGTCACAGATTCAGGCTATTCGAGGAAAGTTGAAGCCAAACTGAGAAGGTCCCTACGTGGTTAAACAAATATACTCATATGGTGCAGTGAAACTAACATATATGGATGGATAGACCGATTAAAGAAGTATTTTGTGTGAGGTGTGAGAAAAGTAAGATGGCTTGCTAAGTCAAAAACTCAAAAGGGCGATTTAAGCAACAATTAGGGCATAAGAAAAAGAAAAAAATAATAAGAGAAAGAAAAAAAGCTCGCTAAGTAAAAAACATGAAAGGGCTCCTTAGGCAAAAGTTAGAATATAAAAATGCATGAAATAAATAGAGTAAAAGTTGAGAGAATGCAACTGACAACTAGGGGACCATTGGTAAGAACAGTTAAGCAATGCCAAAGAAGACTGGGGTGGATGAGCAAAATACTCGTGAAATAAATGTGTTGGGCAAGATAACGAGATGATCTAATGTGCCAATGTTAAAAGTAAAACTCATGCATTTGATTAATGTCTAAATATGCAAAATGTAAATGATTCATGCTAGCATAATATCAAATGGAAATACATTTGCATAATTAAAATGAATGTGTCATATATGCTTTTGAACTAAAAGTAAACATAAAATAGTCTTTTTTTAAAAAAAGATCAATGTATGCTATTTGCTAATGCAATGCCTATAGATCTAAAAGTCATGTAACCATGCCATATAGTCTGCATCATCATCAAGTTATGGATTTCAGCAAATGTAGAAGTCATAGATGTGACGACTGGTCCATGTGGCCTTAACTCTATCCAGAGAGCATTGGGACAAGGGACCCTCTCACAAATGAAGAAAGGAATTGCACTTTAAACTTAAGAGCACTGAACTGGCGATGCACGTGAGTTGGGTCACAATCCCTACATGTCGTCAAGGTAACACGTGATAGATTCCACCATGGGAAACTCTAATGGGTGTTAGTGGTAGTGATGTGAGACATCCATTTGACCCATTCAACTCTGGTAATAGCTAGCCTCGATAAATGACTATTTGAATGATGTTGCAGATAGTAGAGCCTCGCATCCATGGTGGGGACAACCAATAATCTCATTCTCTCTTGCAGCCATATGTGGAAAAAAAAAAAGAAAAATGAAGAAATGAAAGGGAAATAAAAATATGCTCATTAGATTGAAAACTCGAAATAGTAGCCTAAATAAAAGTGATCAGCTTATTGGATTGAAAACCCGTAAGGGCGGTCCAAGCAAAAGTTAGGGAATAGTAATAAAAAAAACATATAAGAAAAGTTACTATAAGAGGAGCTTTTACCTGAAGTAACAACATCCTCCTCGTAAGAGAATTACTAACACTAAGGACCACTTTATCAAGTCTCACAATGGACTTACATAAGATCGTTGGCACGACGGTCCTCCCTGACTTAGCCCCTTCAAAGAGTGGTACGATTTATAGGTAAATCTCTGCATCACACCTTCGCAAAAAACCATCAGAATGGGTGCTGCAATACGAGTCCGAGCTACCATATCATACTCTTAAAAGGGAAAAGAGTGATGAAATGAGCCATGAGGATTTTCGCCTTGCCTAACTTATTTTTGGGTACTTCCTCATACCGTATATCAAACAATTCTACCATCTTCCAAACATGTGGGTAATCCAGTTGGGGTAGCACGACCCGATCAGCAGTCGAGACACAATAGTCGAGAATGGAGCCAAACTCCTCTTCCATAGGACAGATCTCTATATCTTTAAAATGAAAGGTGTAGGTGGTGGAATTCCATAAGTCATAGGTTGCCTATAAGAAATAGGTGTCAAGGTAGACAAAAGAGAGATAACAAAGAGTTAAAAGGCCCACCCATGGTAGATCAAACTATATTTGAGCTGGAAGAGACTTTAAAAAGGTTTTTGACATAGTTTACATGCTGAAGATTATAAGCAGGAAGAGCAAGTTTGGAAAGGGTATTTATAGAAGAAGATTAAGCTTTCAAGGTTGTACAACCCCTGATCAAGTCTTTACAACCTTTCAATTGGGTTGTACAAACCTCATCTTGGGTTGCATAACCCTCAGTTCCTAGAAAGGATTGGGCAACCTCTTATTTGTACTTGTACTTAAAGCAACCTTTGTACCAGTTCTGCAAAATGTGTATGTAAACGATGATAATGCACGTTCAGAGACACACAATCAAAGGCCAAAATTGTGTTTCTATTTTAGCAAGTCAAGACATCAAAGTTTGATAAAAAAAAAAAATAGAGTCAGTTTTATGTCAATTTGTCTTAGAAAGTCCTAAGCATGTATTTAATAAGTAGGGCTTTCAAATCACATAATAAACTATATAACTGTGCAAAATTTCAATAAAATATGTTGTACTAAAATGGATGAAAAGAGAAAATGTCCTAAGCAGTTAAGTAGGGAAGGGAGGCTCTACGGCTCAACTACCTTTGCTTTTAGAGGGAGTTGCCTTGGAATCCTCGGCCTCACCATCCATCACCATATACCTGAGCTCTGCAACTATCTAAGCTTATATGTCTTTGCCTCCACCTCTGCTAGACACTGATCCTTCTCTCTAATCTTGTGGTTCAGGCGTTGGATCATTTCTTATAAGAAAAATAAGGTTTAGGATGAGTAGGACACAAAACACATAAAACACAAATCATAACCATGCATATATGCAATGTTTTGTTTTCTCTTATTAACCTGTACAGAGCGTTTCTACTGCGTCATGACCCTCTTTAGGTAGTAATTAGATCAACTATAGCCTTTGCTGACACATAAGGAATCTACAAAAAGAAAAGAGAAGCATCCTTAAAAAATAAAGCTCACATCATAATTAGGGCATAATGAAATAAATAAGAAAATATTTATGTGGGTTTTTTCAACTGACTCAAACGTATAAGCAGATTGAGTGATTTGTAATGACATCATGAACCTAGTCTATAAAGTCATACAAAACTCCACTAGACTATCTAGCACAGAAGCTAGGTCACCCGTCGTTATATGCTCAATGCCTCTCGAAGCTAATTCATGACCCAGTTTGCGGCCTCAAGCAATAATAGTGCCATATGCAAACGCATGAGCGATAAAGCTTCAAGCAGCCCGTATAGTGGTGCCCCAGTTCCTGTACTACAGAATGATCCCCTCGTAAGACGTATATTGAGAGAACACCCGAATAACTACCTTTGATAGAGAAAGACTCCTTATGAGTGCTCAAACCATCTAGAAATTGTAAGAAGTATTGACAAAAATGTCTATTCCCTTAGTAAATAGCATAGTGTTGCGGCGAGCTCCACACCCTCTAGGTTCCTCACCTAGAATAGGCTTTTGGGTGAACACTGCGAGATAGGTCACTCATTCAAGCCCTCGTGCTAGTAAAGATGCGCTCTTTGAGATACCACTCTCGAATGAAGGGCCTACCATCAAATGATGGCTATAAAATATGACTTTTGCCTTTACCACCTTTAGAGATCACATCTCTATAGGACCCTTCCAATCGAGGTACAACTGCAATAAAAATAGAAAACCACTATAAGTGTAAAACTAAGTAAAAAGAGAAATAATCATAGCTTACACAATTTTATCTATGTAGGGAAAAGTACATGTTCTAGAGTAATCATGTTCACGTGAGTGCGTTTGGCAATGACAAGAACTCCACATAAGACATGATGCTCAACTATGACAAGTGAGGGTAGCCACCGTTTACATCTTTCTCAGGTTCTAGCGCTTCCAGTAAGCCTAGCTTAATGTCTTATGCTTGTTAATAAAGATTGCATATGTCTTAAAGCAATAAAATATAATTGAAGTACAAAAAAGGAATTGAAAGATATTTTTGATTAGAACCTTTCATGCACCACACATGTACCCCATGCCCTAAGAGCACCAATTAAGATACCTATAAAGATACGCCAATGCCATGGACCCCCAATCAAAGTGCTATAGCAGGCCTAGGTCGTCCAGCATTGAACCAAACAAAGCTCAACCATGTCAGAGGCACACGTCAATAAGACCCACGACAGATTGTATAAAAAAAAAAAAAACAATGTGCGTGTTGGTCAATCACCATGAGTATTGGTCAATCACCTTATCAGAGGTGTCATTGGTAACCTGGGGCATGCCAGTCTATATGTTGGACCTCACCATAATCCTACTTCCTTTGAGTAGAGGAACGTAACAAAGAACCCTGAGCAAGTAACCCTTCTAAAGCATTGGCTCGTGCACCCCATAGTCCATAGGTAAGGGATACCCGCAAATCATAGTTCGATAAAAAAAGGTGAAGTCTCTAGGTGTGATTGTCATCTTGCTGATCAAGGAAAGATGAAAGGTAAGAGTCATGTCCATCTATCACTCTAGCAATGCGTATGTCATCATCGAATCAACCTTTGATCTATCATCCGATAGCATCTGCAGGAAGGTCTAAACCTTTTATACCATTAAAACGGGCCATAACTTAAAGATGTAGTGTCCGACCCCACTCACCAGCAGGACCCACAACTCTGCCCCTATCTAGAAGGTGACAATCCCCTGCAAGAAAAAGAAAAAAAAATGAAAAAGGGAATGAATAATGAAAAATACCTATATGCATATATTTTTTTCTACATAATTACTTAGGTAAAAAAATGAAAGAATTGGAAAGGGTCGAATTTGAAGGCAAGGAAACAACAAGTCCTAGTCATTTGGGTCTAATTAAAATAATTTCCTAAAAAAAATTTAATCGGTACTCGCAAACAAAGCATCAAAAGATTGGCATGTCTGCAAAATGAATGAATAAACTATTTATAATCCCAGGTATGTACCCTAATTTTTCATAGGCTATTTATGAGCACCTCAGGTTCTGTAGCTGTACTCGAACGAGTGAAATCTTACTTGTGACTCCCACCTTTTATCGATCATCGAAGGATTAAGGGCACAGGGGGTCATACTTTGGGAATAACCCCTAATCATGGCATGCTATTGGACCAATGGGGAGGGGGGGGGGTCCTCTTAGGCCTTATGTAATTTCAAAGCCCTTAGTCCAAAATGGTGGTCATCAAGGGACCAAAAGCAAGATGATACCTTGGTACTACCCTTAGGGATTGTGGAGTCACCACCTGCTTTGATTAGGACAAGAATTTTGGAAGGAAAAATCTAAACTTAGCTTAAGTCAATTAGAAGACCCATTTCATCTTCACCCCATCTGAGATTGGGTTCAAAAATTAAGTACAACTTAGGGAAAGGGTTAGGCACCCTAAACTGCCTAAATATTGGGATTTGGCCTTCTAGTATCTTTGGTTTACTTTTAACATTTTAGTTGAGTTATTGATTATCTAATTATCACCCCTAAGCATACATCTAAATGTGATCCATTTCAACAAATCATGTCATCAACTCAAAAGGGAAGGGGGATCACGCATCATGGTGTAGGGTCTTAACATGCATCACCATCTATTTACACACATAATCATCCGTGTTGGGGAGGGGATTATGCGACATGACATAGGGTTTTAACATGCATTATCATCCATCCACACATAAATTTAACCATGCATGATCACATAATCCATATGAAAAAGTGGTTAAAGCCAAGTTCATGGTCTAACACCAAATAAATACCTACACCCTAAAGTAAAAACAAGTAAAGGGAATATAAAGTAAGTAAATAAAGGAAAACATGGTTTATGGTGGTAACCATACTGTAACTCCATAGTTAAGGTACCTAACATGTGACTAAGTCCATGACCATCACAAACCAAAATATATAGCTTGCAATACACATGTATAGATGCATGAATCATGGATGGAAGAAAGGGAATGAACACAAAGATAATATTAGGCATTTGAAGGGCATTAGATAGCTTTGAGACAAAGATTCACCTAAATGAAGTCGTAGGGTCATTGAACCCTCTTTCATCTTGCACAGAATGAGCTGGAACATTTAGGACAAAACCGAACATTGTGGAAGTTAGAATGCCCACATCAAACTAAGAAATCAAAGAATAAAAAATGTTATTCACGTGACTACGTATAAAATCTTCCTAAAGAGGACTATCTAGTTCATAGGAAACTCAAGTTCCTCACTTGTTCATTGCCTCAGTATCAAAATAGAACCAAAACATAACTTTAAGATCAAAGGAACCAAAAAACACAAAAGCATTTTAAGAAGAAAAAACTAAAGAAAGTTAATTTAAAAAATTAACAAAACTATATTTTTAAAGTGAATAAAGATCCCAAGTCATTAGACCTCACTCTGTTCTATCATTGGAGTCACCAAACATCCCTAAAGATACTCTCAAAAGCAAGAAATCTAAGAGAAAAGAGAAAAAGATTTCTTCTAAGTTGTAGGGAATCTAGGCTGTACAACCATGAACAAGGGTCATATAACTAGAAAGAGTGTTGTATAGCTACCAACAATGCTGTACAACCTTCATTTTCTAGGTTTGAAAAATAGAAAATGAGAAAGAAAGGGGAGAAAGGAAGAAAGGGCAATAGAGTCCTTATTGTGTTCTGGTGATGTCTTTACCCTCAGTAGCACATGATAAGTTTAATATCCTTCAAAAATGCTTAAGGGAATGCACAAATGTAAAGATGAAGGCTTAGTTTTACCTTAGAGTGAGTGGGGTAAGGTTAGGGTTTTGGTTTTTTGCGTGTGAGGGTGCTTGAGAGAAAATTTTAGCATAACAACTTTAGGGTTTCCAAGCCTCCCCCTTTTCTTAAAATGGCGGGGTATTTATAAATATTGGATGGGTGTATAGTGCTAGAAATAATTCTTATTAACCATAGGCACATCCAATCACAAAAAAGAAGAGTGTTATACTGGAAGTAGGGTTTGAATTTAGGTTGTACAACCATAAATGGGTTGTATATTCCTCTGTCAGGGCTATATAACCTTATTATTAAAAAGGGGACCGATTATAGAACATTCTAAAGATTAGGGTTTAAGGAGGATTGTATAGCCTAACATAAGGCTTTACAACCTTGCTTTAGGATTGTACAACCTTGTTTGATGGGTTGTATAACCTAACAAGCTTCGCTGACAGCCTTAGTTTGTGTATGGGCTTGGTCTCTAGTTTGGTCTTTATGCTTTTCTAAGGTTTCTAGGGTCTTTCATCTCTCCTTAATAATTTCTTTACATCTTGGGGAATGAATTTAATAACTTTCATCATTAGGCTTGTATCCTTAGTCTCAAAATCTAATGCTTATAGTTTGCCCTCTGCTTTGTAGGGGCTTAAAAAATAACATTTGAGAAATGATGTAGGACAAGACATAATAAAGAATTAGTTATAAACTTAGGCATCAGACAAAGGATATAAAAGGATAAAAATTGCTTAGTTGTTCTTCGAACAAGTATTAAGCTTCTTGGCAGCCCTCTAGTAAGCACCAAGATGGAATTTCTCCTTCCAGTAACCTTCTAGCAAATAGTGGGGTGTTCATTCTTTAGTTGCTCTTAAGTAGGTACTGAAGTAATTCTGGCAGCTATTTAGCAAGTGCCAAGTATTTTGATGACTTTTTAACTGCTCTTAAGTAGGTACTAAAGTGGTTCTAGTAGCTATCTAATAGGAACCAATGTTTTGATGACTTTTCAATAGCTCTTAAGTAGGTACTGAAGTGGTTTTCACTACTATCTAGCAAGTACTGAGTGTTTTAATGACTTTTCAGTAGCTCTCAAGTAAGTATTAAAGTGGTTCTAGAAACTATCTAGCAGGTGTCTAGCATTTTGATAACTTTTTCATCATTCTCAAGTAGGAATTGAATGGTTCTAGTAGATATCCAACAAGTACTAAGCATTTTGATGACTTTCAGTATCTCTTAAGCAAGTACTAAAGTGGGTCTGACAACTATCTAGCAAGTATTAAGTGTTTTGATGACTTTTCAGTAACTCTCAAGAGGCACTGACGTGGTTCTAGCCGCTATCGAGCAAGTGTCTGGTGTTTTGATGACTTTTCATATATACTTCAACCTTTCTGACTATTGATTTTGGATCGGCAACAACCCCTGGGCGACCCTTATGTCATTTAGGCCTTTCTAGTATTAGTAAAATTGAATCTACATCTTTATAGCTTTTTCGACTATACTGAAAGTTTATTCCTATCTCAAGGTAATAGGCTCGGGCCCAAATGCTGCAAGAATACTTCTTGGGTTTTGCCATTTCTAAGAGAAAGAGATTTTCCTTGAAAATACTTTTGGGATTTTGGAGAGGGCAATTTTGTCATTGATGGGCATCTTGGTGACCTGACTTGAATTAGGAAACTTAAAGCGTTCCCCAGGTGTTTTAAAAGGAATGAAGGCATTTTGGTAAATTGACTACTCTAGATTGCCCTGAGTAGTTAAATGTATTTTGGTAATTTGAGTGTTCTGAAACCTTTTACAATGTTATGGGTTTTTTAGTAATTCTAGGTATTTTGAGGCTCTTTAAGAAGTCAAAGTTATTTTGGTAATTTTGGGCATAATTAGGCTTCTTGAGGAATCAAAGCTGTTTTGGTTATTTTGGGCATAATTAGGCTTCTTGAGGAATCAAGTGCATTTTGGTAATTTTAGTCATAATTAAGCTTTTTGGGGAGTCAGGGGCATTTTAGCCTGAGGAGGAGAAGGGTTTGGTTTTGCCAGGCCATGGAGAGAGAGTTGCCTCTAAATTTACTTTTTGCCCTCTGGCTACCGACATACTGACGGTTTATAATTTGTACTATCATCTCGTAAGAGCCGCCTCAGGAATGGTGGTGTTCTTTCTCTTCTTATATGTTTCATTTTTATTTCTGGTTACTTTGTCACTGTAGGTTTTAAGTATTGCCTCCAAATTTACTTTTTGCCAACGAGCATTAGGTTAGCTCTTAAAATATTCAAAAATGATTTCTAGGACACTCACCCTTTATTTTTGACAAAATTTATTTCCTATTTGTGAATTTAGTTATTTGCTTTGGTTTACGTGCCTTAAGTTTTATTTTACAACCTACACAAGAAAATAATTGGAATTCACTCATAGAGGGATTCCTAAGCAATTAGGGTACAACTTAAGTGAATAGTTCATTGTTTCTGCAGATTTGTTGTCTTGCAATATTTTATCTATAAAATTTTGTTTAAATCCTAGAGATTAAGATCCATTGTTTTCTTAACAACACATAGACATATATTATTACCTCTTTTTTTCTCCTTCTTAGAGGACCGTCTCCTTTTAGAAATGGGGACAGCTTTAGATATCCAGTTGGAGCATGGGGTCGTACATTGCATCCCAAGTCATGGCCCTCTTAAAGGAGACATGGATCTAGTCCTTTTTCCAACTGTTTCTCTATGAGACACTGAGCATCAATTTGGTGATGGTGTATGCACTAATAGAGCTATGGATGGATACAACTCACTCCTTTCATCTACCTTTGATTGGCGAGATCATGATCACTCTTGAGGACTTCACTTTTTTGATCGAGTTGTGATTCGCATACATGCCACTACCTACTGATTATGGAGTACATAATCTAGTTCTTCAGAGAGACTATTTATGCAGAGTCCTGGGCTGCATTCCCTTAATGAAGGGGAGTAGGATTGTGACTAGGTCGAGTATTCAAATGAGCACACCTACTGTTATTGATGATAGCCCTGGAGAGGTGGTCAATTAGCACACACATTGCTACCTGTTATATGCCTTGTTAGGATCCATATTTTTGAATGCTTATAGGGTACTGAAGTTATGCTTGGTGCTTGTGTTGGAAGACTTGAGCTTGTTACACCACTTTGATTAGGGGTCTATGGTGTTATCGTACCTCTATCATTTTCTTAATCGATGCTCCCAAGGTTAGGCTATATGTATGGTGTCTGAAGAGTCCTCATCGTGAGTATTACTTATCTCCTTTTTTCTTTGTTCTTTAGCCTTATTTCATCATTTAAGGCTTACATCATTACTTATTAATAAGCATGGGTCGTTGAGCTAGGGCCTACTATAAGGGTTGGATCCTAAGGAAGACATGAAGGGCATCTATCCTCACTTTGCACAGTGGAGTGTAGTGAGCTATAAGGATTCTCCTATAGCTAATAGGCGTGCTCACCTGAACATCATCACTCTGGGCCAGGTATTTTTCCTACATTGATATAATTACATTAATCATAATTATTCCTTGTATTTTTTAGTATTATACTTAGAGTGCGTTTATGTCTTTATTATAGCTGCACCTCGATTAGAGAGGTCATGTGGTGACATGGGTGCTAGATGTGGCAAAGACCAAGGTCATCTCTTGCAGTTATCACTTGATAGTGTGGCCCTCCATTAGGGAGTGGTACTTAGGAGAACACATCTTTCGTTGGCATGAGGGTTGATGAGTGCTCCATCCTACAACATCCACCTACTTGCTTGTTCTGGGTAAGGGATCTCAGAGGCACAGAGCTAGTTGCAGTCTTGCATTATGTGCTTAGAGAGCAGTTATCTTTTACAAAATTCCATTACAAGTCCTAGATGATTGGCATACTCATGAGGAGCCTTTCCTTGGCTGAGGTAATTGTTCATCCATTCCTCTATTACATGCTTGATAAGGGGATTACTCTATAGAACATGGGTAGAGGTACCATTACCCAAGCATCTCGGAGGCCTTCTGCTTCTACTTTTAGATTTGGCTCAAATATTGTTTATGGTGGCATATAGGTCCACGAATATACTTCAGAAAGCATGGAGCCAACAGTGGTAGGTGTTTTACCCTTCATGCCTGGCAACATGGTTGAGTCTTATATCGCTTCATTGACTGGATCGACGATGTCATTGTGGATCACCCAGTCTCTCTATGTTTTTAAGGTAGTTGAGACCACTCACGTAAGTACTTTTTTCTTTGCATTTATTATACCTTGATTATATTGTCAATCGTACCTCTGGTGGCATTTTTTTCCCTTCTTGCAAATTTGTCACATCTAGGCAGAAGCCATGGTGGACCTAATCCCTACGATGAAGAAGGTCATGACACATTAGATGCACTCTATGCAGGTTAGTGAAACATAAATAAAATAATGCATGCATGCACATTTATGGTTTGTGTTTTGTGTGCTTAGTATCCTAAACATCTTTGACCCTAATGCCAGAAATATGAGATTAGAGAATGGGATCAAAGCATTATAAAAGTAGAGGTAGAGATTGAGTGCCTAGTCCAAAAAGCTAGAGATTACAAATATGTAGATATAAATGGTGAGGCAACCCCTTCTAGAAGCTAGGGCAGTTGAGCCCTTTAGTCCCCTCGTCTCTTTTTAGTTGCTTAGGACATTTTTTTCTTCTTTTCTTTCCATTTTAGCATAGTTTATCTGATAAATATTTGTATAGTTGCTCAATTTATAGTCAATTTGAAAGCCCTACTTTTGGATGTTTGCTTTGGATATATTAGTGTAAACTGAAGTGACATTGCCTCTATTTCTTATTGAATTTTGGTATTTGGTTTGCCAATGAGAAAATTTGATTTTCCTTCCCTAATTATATATCTCAAACATATATTGTTGTTTCTTTTACATACATACTTTACAAGATAGATACCCAAACTTTGTCTAACTCAAAAACCAAAAGGAAAACTGTTCAATCTATCTTTACGGAAGAACTAAAAGGTTGCACAACCCTATCATGGAGGGTTGTACAACCCAACTTGAGGGTTGTACAAACTAGGTTAGGGGCTGTACACCCTGTTGGTCTGTCATCCTACTATAAAAGCTCAATTTGAATCCTCATTTTTATTTGTTTCCTTCAACTCCCCAAATATGGCAAGAACCTTTCTAAGGTCTCTGCCACCTTAAGTTTGGTTTGATCTACCATTGGCAAGTCTTTCAGCTCTCTGTTTCCTTTATGATGTTCATCTCGACTTTTATTTTTTGTAGGCAACTTACGACTTGTAAGACTCAACTACCCATACCTTCCACTTTGAGGATACAAAAATTTATCCTTTATAAAGAAGTTTGGTACTATTCTTGATATCGTGTCATGGTAGCATATAAGATTGTACTACCTCAATTAAATTATTCACATGTCAGGAAGATGGAGGAGTTGTTTGACTTGTAATGTGAGGATGTCCTAGTTCATGTTAGGGGAGGAGAAGATCGTCATAATCCCTTTAATTACCCTATTCCCTTTTAGGGATCATGCTTGAGCTGTTCAAGTTGTCATTATAGTTACTATTTTGATAGGCAAGTATCTTCTAAGGAGGGATGACGACAAGATCGATCTGCAGATTTTACTGCTTTTGGAGGGAATGCCATTAGGGAGGACCTTGTGTTAATAATTCTAAGGTAGACCATCGTGGGGCTAGATAAAATGGCTTTGGAGGTAAGCAATTCCTTTATGAGAAACCCATTTTTACTCCAGGTAAGAATTCTTCAACTGTTTTCCTTCTCTTTCTTCTTTTGTTTTTCCTTTTTATTCTTCTTGTTTTTATTATTGCCCTAACTTTTACCTAGATCACTGTTGCAGGTTTTCATTTTAGCAAGCTACTTAATTTTGCTTAGCTTGCCCTTTCAGGTTTTCAACCTAATGAGCATTTTATTTTCATTTTCTTATCATTTTTCTTTTTCTTTTTCTTTTTTTTTTTCCCAAATATGGCAGTAAGAGAAATTGGGACTATTGGCTACGTTAACCATGGATGTGAGACTTTATTACCCATAGCATCATTAAAATCATCGCCTGACCAGGCCGGCCACTACTAAAGTCGAGCGAGCCGAGTGGATATCCCACATCACTATCATCAGCATCTATTAAAGCTACCCATGGTGGAACTTGTCGCGTCTTACCTGGAGGACTTATGTGGATTGCATCATCCTTTCTACTTTGGCTTTAGGCACATTTCACAACCCTACTCGTGTGCACCATTAGTTTAGCGCAACCAATTTAAGGTGCAATTCCTCCATTCATTCGTCGAAGGCCCTCTGCCCAGCATTTCCTAGATAGGATTAAGACCACTTGGACTAGTCGTCACATCTATGACTTCAATATGGGTCTTAGCATGATGATGATGCAAACAACATGACATGGTTGTACGACCTTTAGAGTTATAAGCATCACATTAAAAAATTATAGACAATTATCTTTTATAAGAGAAAATTTGTCATATATTTAATTATAATTCAAAGACATGTATGAATGAATTTACTTTAATTATGCAAATGCATTTCCATATGATATAATGCTTGGCACGAATCACTTACATTTGGCATATTGCACATTTATTGAATGTATGATTCCTACTTTTAACAGTGGCACATTTAGATCATCTAATTATCTTGCTCAATGCTTTTGTTGCCCTGGTCTTCTAGTCATCCATCCTTGTCTTCTCACCCAGTTGTCTTGCCAATGATCCCTTAGTGCAGTCGCACTCCCTCGACTTTTACTATATTCATTTTGCTCATTTTTATGCTTTAACTTTTGTCTAAGTAGCCATGTTGGGTTTTTAACTTAGCAAGCTTCTCTTTTCCTTTCTTCTTTCTTCTTTATTATTTATTTGTGCCCTAATTTTTGTGTAAGCCGCCTTCTCAAATTTTTCACTTAGTGGGCTATTTTCACTTTTCTCACACCTCACATGAAATACTTCTTTAGCTAGTCTAGATTTATTGGCTCGGTGAATTCATTCCTTTCCATATTTGTTAATTTTATTACTCTACCTGAGTAGATTTGCTTGACTACGTGGGGGCCTTCCCAAGTTGGCCAAAATTTCCCTCGGGGATCCTAATCTGCGGTCGAATTTCCTTAAACACCATATCACTAATCTTTATCATGCTTGGCTTAATTTTCTTATTGAACAAATGAGCCATCCTGACTTGATACAACTGAATATGATATGAGGACTTAAATCTTTTTTCTTCCAATAGAGCTAGCTATTCAAATTTATTTCTTACCTATTGGTACTTAAGGATGTCAGACACCACCAATACTAATAAATACTTTACGTCTACTTAAATTGATAGCACAACCTCTATTCCATACACCAGGGAATATGGTGTCATCTTCGTTAATGTCATCGCCATAGTTTGATAACCCTATAAGACAAAAGGTAAATTTTCACAGTCCTTATATGTCTCAATCATTTTGGCAAGGATGTTTTTAACATTCTTATTTGTTGATTCCTCTACTCTGTTAGCTTGCAGTATATAAGGTGACAACTTGTGGTGGACCACTTTGTATTTTCTCAACATGTCCTTAACCTTTGCTTGAAAATGGACATTGTTATCTGCAACAATATGGTGTGGCATGCCATAATGGCAGATGAGGTTTTTCTCCATAAATAGTGTCATTTGCTTTGCCTCTAGCTTACCAAAGGCTTTTACCTCTATGTACTTTGAAAAGTAATCCATTGCCACTATGATGTACTTATGCCTCTTAGTAGAAGCTGGTTTGAATTCTCTAATACATTGATGCCTTATGCTACAAAGACCAAGGTAAGCTTATATTTTACAACTCGATTGGCAGCAAATGACTGAGACTTTCATGAAACTGACATTCATGACAACTTCAAACTTTTGGAATGCAATTATGTTCTATAGTGGTTTAGTAGCATCCGAGTCTTAGAATCTTCCTTGTCAACACTTTCCTATTTCTATGGGGACCATAAACTCCCACATGCACCTTTTTTATGACTTTTCAAGACTCCTCCTCAATCAGGCAACACAAATGAACTCCATCAAGAATTCTTTTGTATATTACCCCATCCTAAACCATGAATTATAAAGACAACCTTTGGATCACACCTATGTCCTTTTTTTCAGCCCTTTCAAGGTACTTGCCATTTTCCAAATATTTTTGTATATCAAAATACTAGGGTAGATTCTTTACTGACACTTGTATTACTATTGTACCCTCGTAACATGGCACCTCAGGTCGAAGCTTGATAAGAGGTTTCATAAGCATCACCTTCAGTTCATCCCAGACGGAGATCAATCTTAACAGATGATGAAATATGACCTTTTGAAAATTCTGCACCAGCCTCTTTATATGCTTAAGGTATGGGCCTAAATATTATTCTTTTAGTTCCCAGTCTCTTATTACCTACAAAATTACCAATAGTGAGTCCCCAATCACCTCTACTATCTTAATTCTTATTCACTTGAGGAGTTTGAGTCATAGTACATATGCTTCATATTCGGCCATATTGTTCGTCACCTTGTAATTGAGCTTCTTAGCTATAGGAAATAGTTCTCCTTCGAGTGAGATCATGACCACCTCTATACCTATCCCCGTCTTATTTATAACTCGATCAATGCACACTTTCTATTCCTAGGGCTTAATTGCTCCTAAACCCTTATATGGGAATTAAGGAAGCTTATATTTTCCTTCCTTAATAGGTTATTATTTCAAGTTCTCTAAAACTATAAGCCTTTTGATCACCTTTTTGGTTAATACTTAATATTTAATTCAATCAGCATGATCAACCAATTTACTAATCTCCTAGTTAGAGAAAAGGCCTCATGTGAGTATCTAACCGAATCAAGTTTCAAAACCACCTCTATTAAATATGACAGAAAAATAAAGCCTCAACTTTTTTGTTGCCTCAACCAATTTACTAATCTCGCAGTTAGACAAGTTTTCTCCACCTGATTATATTTTTCTTCATAAGACAAAAACTTCTTGTTAAGGTAATATACCACGTGCTCTCTCCCTGCTTCATCTTCTTGAGCCAAAATTGCACTTACAAAACTATATCCTCTTCTGTTAAATGCAAAGTTAAAAGTCTTTTGGGCCTTGGTGGCTTAGATACTAGCAAGTTAGTTAGATATTCTTTTCTCTTTTTAAAGGCCTTTCGACACTACTCATTCCATTCCATCGACTGATTCTTCCTTAGTAACTTGAAAATAGGTTCATAGATGGGGGGTCAATCTTGCTATGAACTGACTGATATATTGTAAACCACTCAAAAAACCTCATACCTCTTTCTCTGTCTTAGGTGTAGGCATTTTCTAAATAGTCTTTACCTTATTTGAATCTATTTCAACCCCCTTCTCACTGACTACATTTCCTAATAGCTTATTGGAGGTGGCCCTAAACACACACTTCTTAGGATTTAGCCTTAAATTGTACTCATCAACTCTCTTCAGAAACTTTTCCAAAACCTTAGTGCCCTTCCCTAGTCTTCGACTTCACCATTATTTAATCCACACACACTTTCACCTCTTTATGGATGAAGTCTTGTAGTAAGGTAGTTGTCATTTGTTGGTAGGTTGCCCTTTCATTCTTTAGCCCAAATGGCATCACTTACAGCAATATGTCCCCCACTCTGCGATAAAAGTTGTCTTCACCTTATTTATGATAGCAGTGAGAATCTGGTTATGGTTAGAGAATTCATCTATGAATGAATATATGACACAGGTTACGACGTTGTCAACTAGCGCATCTATGTATGGTAAAGGAAAATCGTCCTTTGGGCATGCTTTATTCATATTTATGTAGTCGACACACATCCTCACTCATCCATCCTTTTTCAATTCTAGCACTATGTTGGTTAACCACTTTGGGTAGTCTACCACTTCAAAAAACTTGGCATTCAATTGTTTTGCTACTTCTTCCTTAACTAATTGGGTTTATTTGTGTCTCATCTTTCACAATTCCTATTTCACTGGCCTTATGTATGGGTAGGTTAGGATTCTATATTCTGCAATTTGCCTATCGACCCTTGGCATGTTCTTATATGCCTAGGTAAAAACCCTTTGATATTTCTTGAATAACTATTCAAACTTCCTTTTTTCCTCTAGTGTGGCATCATTGGCAATGAGTAAGATCTTTAGATTTTCTATGTGCTAAGGTTAAATGAAATAGTATACATAGAATTCATATTAAAAATGCCTATGAAATGATACATGCCATGCACACTACCAAAAGCAAACACATCACACAAGTAAGCAAACTCATCATTCATTATCTTAAACTTAGAAAGAAATGCACTATCGTCTTCAAAGAGACTAGAAATAAGGACATTAGTAGTATTAAAAAATGCCTCTTCATCTAGTTAGTTGATTGGAGCCTCCATCATAGAGTTCATAATCATGCTCTTAATCTCTTTCGAATTTATCCTCGTGTAAGCAACTTTAGTGAACTTGCAATGCCTAGTATACTACCATTTTGAGTTCACAAATGATGCATTCCACTTTAGCAAGTCGGACCTTTCCTCTGCACAATCTTCCCTAGTTACCCAAAAGTTTTGGTCCAGTACATATTGTTCCATTTGTTCATCACTGACCTTTTTTCTTATCCTTTCATGGCTATGTAGACTGAAGACCATATAGAACTGCATGCTAACCTGACTTTTGACCATCCATTATCTCTTCAACTTATTTCCCCTCCTTTTGACCATCCATTATCTTTTCCTTCGACAAGTCCCAATATGATACCCAATTTGCCAACATCTAGCTAGAAAAAAAAATGCCTTCTCAAGTTAGTCCATGTCATTACCTGATGACTTCTCATTTTGAATAGCTCTTTGCTCCACTTTTCCTAGAACTTAGCCTTCTTTCACAATGAAGTCTGATAGTGGCCCTTGCAAATCTCTCACTTCTTGCATTGACCCTTCATTATGATACCCCATTCCTTTCCTTATAGTCTAGGTGGAAATATCTGGGAACTCTGATATGCTAGTAGAATTTTTCCCTAATCCCTATCCTGGAAGGAAGTTCATGTTTTTCATAATCCCCATTACCTTTGGATCAACCTATTTATTTGTGCCTTTGGTGACTTGAAACTCTCGAAGGTGTGGAATAGCCATAACTAATGCCAATACAATTTTACCAACCTCAGCACAGATGGTCACAACCTCTCTTTTGTAAGGGATCTTGTCTTTCTGGTGAATAGTGGAATGCACCCCACTGAGAGGATGATACCATGACCTCCCTAGCAAAAGTGAGAAAGTAATTGGAATGTCTAAAACTGTGAACTCCACCATAACCTCAACTACTCCTATTTTTACCATTGTTTTGAATATGACTATAACTAGCCTTCTACTATCATTATAGGCACTAATGATACTATCAAAAGCTTTTAAATCCTTTTCAAATAACTTGAATTTGTGTAATAGCTTTGCAAGACAAATACTAATCCTAGAACCATCATCTACCATCACACATGACGTATGTCTTCCTTTCACCTCTATTTATATAAATAGAGCCATATTATGATCCCTTCCCTCTAATGGCAAATCTTTATATGAGAAGATGATTTTGCCTTTGTGAGTCACTAATGCAACAACATCTTTCGAAGTAACTTAACTGGAATTGACCAAACTAGATAGAGTGTCTATCATAGGCTTCTTAATCTCTTAAGAGGTTACAAGTAGTTCCCAAGTACTGATCTGAGCTGGTACTTTTTCATTATTTTACAATGGAATTGTCTTCTTTTGTCTCTTTCAAGATAAGTTCATCCTTCCCTTTTTTAACCTTTTATTTCTTAGGAGCTTCTTTGTTAGTATAGAATTTCTCGCTACGAGTGACATTATTTACTTGGTTACTTTCCTTTTCTTCATCGCTCTCCTCATATAACTAAATCATTCTTCTTATTTGCACTTCTTTTGTCTCCTCTTCTAAGCTTTCCCATGGATTAATAGTATAGACAATTAGGACCTTAGTCATAACCTACTTAATAGCGATAATAATAACATCCTTAGGAATCTTATAATTTATCATGAAAGTCCTTTGATTTGAGGGAGGAATATTACGATAATTTGGGAGAGGGTTCCCTTGGATGCTAGGCCTTCTAGAGTTTAATGGAACAATTGTTTTATTATCGATAAGGTCCTAAATCTCATTCCTCAATCTACAACAATCACAGTGTTGTGACCTGCTCCTTAGTGAAAGCACTGTAAGCATTGGCATCAAATCCCCTAAGTAATGGATTAAGAGGTGGTCTTAGTGTTAAAGGCTTTAGCACCCCCCTTCTTTTACAGCCTCTCAAATGCCTTAGATAGAGGCATCCACAAATCTATAAATTATTTATATGCCATTACTATATTAATATTAGCCATTTTGTTCCCTTCTACTTGGGCTGAGACGAGGCGCTCCTTCTTCCCCCCTATTGCCTTTTTGACTTAGATTTTGGATCTTTAAATTGCAAACCTACTTCTTATAGTTCCTCAAAATTCCTGACCAATATTCCTCTAATTTTAATGTTGATTCTAGGTAAATACCCTTTCACAATCATTTTGACCTGTTTTCTCTCTGTAGCCTTGTAATTGCTTTGATGGTCATCTTCTTCCATCTTCTAATGTAATCATTAAAGCTCTTACTAGTCTTTTGCTTCAAAGACTCTAAGTCTTACACTATGACCTCTAGGTCTGAATTACATGCATAGTGTTTTTTAAAAACCTCTGTCAGCTCCTTTCAATCATTCTTGATAGTTTTCGGTAGGTTAAAGTACCATGTTTTAGCAGACCCTTCCAATGACAACTCAAAAGGCTCTAACATTGTATCAGTCAGTACCCTATATGCTTTCACGACTAACACATATGAACGAATATGGTTCTTTGCATTTTGGGTTCCTTTGAACTTCAACATCTCAAACATATAAAAATTAGCTTAAAGTTTTTTGGGTTTGTGAGCAACTAGTTCTTTAATGTTTGTTCAGTTCTCTAAACCTTCAGCACATAGAGCTTTCTATAGTTTCTCTAATTGTTTAGCAAAGTCATCAAATTGATTACTTTGTTTCTCAATTTTTGTAAACTTGTCGGGGACAACTGTGGCACTACGTATGTCCTTAATAAGTTTATTCTTATGATTTTCTTTCATCCTAAATAAATCATCATCAATCTCCATAAGCTGTAGGGGTTCTGTGCGTGCTTTCCCCTTGTCAACTCTACTGGTAGTTGTATCTCCTTTGTTTGGGATCTTATTAACCCATTTGTTTACTTCTTTAAGAATTCTCTTTTTCATCTTGTGATTCAAGTTGGCCATCAACCTCTCTAAAACTTTGGGTGGTATGTTTGGTTCCATGACTGGACTAGCCTTTTGACTCGGGCTCGACATCTTACTTTTCCTAGTGAGTTAGTTGCCTCTTTTTTTTCACAAGGTTTTGGATGGAGCTATGATGGCTATAATATAAAGGTTATTAGTATGATGTATGAATAAATAACTGATGTATGTATGCATGATATGCAAATGTCATTTTACACAAGATCCTTCCAACCTTATTCCACCCACACAAGAGGTCTAGTGGTTCTTTCCTAGGTATAATCTCATTTTTTTCCAACAAGGGGTAGAGAATGCTCGTGGGCATCTTAGACTAAGGAAAGTTGGTGTCTCAAAAGAACATATACAATAGACCTAACCAAATAGGAACTTCTTTACATTAGTTGAAAAAGCATATACATTGAATGTGAAAGGATCCCTTTATAAGGTAAGAGAGATATTTACATGGAGATCCTATACAAGGTAGGAATGGGGAATACACAAATATTTATTTATAGGAAGTATTTACATTAAAGGGGATAGGGTTACATTTACACTTATATTAAGAATACCTAACCATGTTCTTTGAGGACTTTCACTCTCCTTTAAAGAAATGTAAACAAGTGGGGTACCCTATTCCAAGGTGATAATAGCTCTTACACGTGCCTAATAGTTGAGAGGTTTGTTGATGTTGATGGCTTCCATAAGCTTTGGGGGACAATTATTGTGATCCGCCATTTAATATACTCGAAAGTACTAGGCTTATAAGTGATGACTCATAATCTCTGAAGCTCGAATGGAGCTTAGGTCTAGAGTTTAAAGAACCAATGGTTTATCTAAGGGCACTTAATGCTTGTGGTGAAGTATGAAGGCTACATGAATGTTGTAGACTACTCGATAACAAGTTTAAAATATTAAAAGTGAACTAGAGATTAAATATGAAGTTAATTTCAGGTCCACAATAAAATTGCCACTATAAGCACCTCGAGTTTCGCAATTGCACTTGAACGAGTGGAACATTGCCTTTTATTAATCATTGGGGGATCAAGAGGATGAGGTCATAGTTTGGTAATAACCCCTAATCGTGGCATGTGATTAGACTAACGGGAGGTCCTCTTAGGCCTTGCATAATTTCAAACCCTTAGTCCAAAATGGCGGTCATCGAGGGACTGAAAGTGGGATAATACTTTGGTACTACCCTTAGGGAATGTGGGGTCGCCACTCGACTTTGATCAGGATAAGAATCTGAGGGAGGTAAGATCTGAACCAAACCTAAGTCAATTAGATGGCTCATTTCGTTTTCACCTCATTAGAGATCAAGTTTGAAATTGGATACAACTTGGGGAAGGGGTTAGGCACCCCAAATTGCCTAGACATTAGGATCCAACCTTAGAGCATCTTTAGTTCACTTTTACCATTTTAGTCAAATTATTAATTGGTCCAGTTATCACCCTTAATCATATATATAAAAACAATCCATTTCAACAAATCAAGTCATCAAATTAAAAGTGGAGAGGAATCATGAATCATGGTATGGGGTCTTCACATGCATCATCATCTATTCACGCATATAATCATCCATAATGGGGAGAGGGGTCATGTGACATGGCATAAGGTTTTCACATGCATTATCATCCATCCACACATAAATGTAATCATACATGATCACATAATCTATATGGAAAAGTGGTTTAAACCAAGTTCATGGTCTAATCCAATGTAAACACCTACACCAAAAAGTATGAACAAGTTAATGATGAGTCAAGCTCAAAATAAACAAGTAAAGGGAACATAAAGTAAGTACAGAAAGGCAAACAAGGTCTATGGTGGTCACCACACAGTAACTCCATAGTCAAGGCACCTAACATGTGACTAAGTTTATGACCATTGCAATACACATGCACTGATGCATGACTCATGGATAAAAGAAAGGGAATGAACAAACACACAATGCTAAGCATTTAGAGGGCATTAGATAGCTTTGAGGCAAAGATTCACCTAAATTAAGTCCTAGGGTTATTGAACCCTCCCTCGTCTTACTCATAAAGAGCTAGAACATTTAAGGCAAAACCTAACATTGTAGAAGTTAGAATGCCCACATTAAACTAAGAAATCAAAGAATAAGAAGTGTTATTCATATGACTATGCATGAAATATTACCTAAAAAGGACTATCAAGATCAAAGGAAACTCAAGTTCATCACTTGCACATTGCCTCAAAGTGTCAAAACAAAACTAAAAACATAGCTTTAAGATCAAAGGAACAAAAAAAAACACAAAAACATTTTAAGAAGAAAAAAATA